>OX419756.1:17691940-17983346 GCA_948567375.1 Lunularia cruciata
AAATGAGAGATAATCTATCCCCACGGGCACGAGAGGACTTTTGATCTTTTGTTTCACTATCATTAGATTGGACTAGAGGTTTACATGCTTCCTTGCTGGAATGACAATGTGAGCATACGCTACATTCTCTCTTAGTTGACTCGTCCATTCCTCAAGCTACTAGAGCACATCTTTGCTCATGCTTTGGCAAGGGTGTAGGCTCTTGGATCCTAGCTTGACCGTGCAATAGGGCATTCCAACTCGCACCAACTACTTACTCTACAACAATGAGGTTTTGCCTAGGTTTGATCCACCCATTTGCATCTTCATTGCTCACTTCTGAGTGTGGTTCTACACTAGATGCAACAGCGGTCCATATGACATGGTGTCCTTTTGGAAGATAAAGGATAGCTACCCATTATGCCATTAGGGACATAGTGTTTGCTATGACACAAGAGAGTGGATACTTGGCTTGGAGGGAGCATTAGTATGCTTTGTAGACAACACTTGTTAGGATAGACTTGTACTTGGTCCAAGATGATCAGTTGACAATAGTAGATGTCGTGGTTATGGACCCTACATGGGATACAGTTTTGGAGGGAGTGATTACACATCCTCTTGGATGGGTAGCAAGTGCAACAACGGGTCGTAAGGTTTCCAAGTATAAGGGTATGCAATGAAGTCACCTCTTTGGTCTTCTAACCTTGGAGTTATATGGAGAGATGTACACTAAGTCTGGTATATTTGTCTAGGAGGGCCTAATAATTTATCATTGTTATGCACCATTCTCATATACTTTAATATTGTCACTCTAATACTTTATAATATATTTTAGATAATGTGTGTTCATTGTTGTACCGAGTACAATGAGGGGTGTAATCCAAATGAAAACAATAACACTAGGTGATATTTTTTTGGATAATCCAATTGTGTATAGATCCAATGACTTGCGGAGCTCAATTATCTTAGGTGCAAAAGGCCAAATTTCTCACAAGGACTCTATTGGGTTCAGCCCCAATTTAGCCCCAATATACCTTTTTATGTCTCTCCCTTGTACAGGTGGGTGGGGTCCTCCCATCCTTTGTGTTTTCTAAGCGGTGGCCCTTCGCGTATCCGGAGTGCAAAACTAAAGAGGTAATAATTACACATGGCCACAGCAGGAAGGAATGCCACACATACATCTTATAAATCAGATGTTACTAGAGAATTCGCCCACAAAAAGAGCTCCACTCACTTCCACATTTAAAGAATATGCTGCTTGATGGTATATCTACCCAGGACGTTCACGCTGGATTTAGTGGCATTCTAATGGAACATGACAGGAAGTCAGGACATCAACTGTCAGAAGGGACATATGATATGACCCTTCGTATAATTGCTCGTGGCTATGGACAAAAGACTAGATAAGAAGGTGCACTACACTCGAGAAGGCTGAAGTACACCAATTGTGCGCTTCAATCTTCCCTTGAATGCGTGCCACGTTGCGTGTAAACAAGATTGTACGGCCTTGAGAAACAAAGCTGCCCAGTAACCTGAAAGTACGTCGTCGAGGAGCTACGGTACTATTCAAGAATATTATTGCCGACGGTACTATTCAAGAATATTATTGCCGATGACAGGAAATTAACTTGATTCTGGATGGGATACGTGCATGGCCCTATATTGGCGTCTAATGACTTTCATAGAGTGTACTAGATAGAGTGTACTAGGTACAGTGAATAACGTGGTGGAATATCTTCCCACGAGCACTTCATGGACCCTGCTCCTAGATGAGTACAAAACCTCGACAAGAAATTGTAGGATATCAGTGGTTATTCACTTATCGAGTGAGTCAACTTGAAGGCAGCTTTAAGTAAGTGCTGAGCTTTCTCCAGCGCGGGCGTCATGTCCCGGCATAAAAGCTCATATCGTACCGACTCGAGGAACTAAGCTTGAACTTCTCGATCTCGAAGTTGAACTCATGCTTCGGGATGTGTTCCTTCGTTCAGTTTTTTGCTGATTTCCAATGCTTAAATTTGAATTGCTTGAGAGAACAACTGCATCTTGTATGAACAGTCTGTTGACATGTGTGTGCATGTGCAGATTGAGCAAATTTCAACCATGGCGGGTTCCAAGATGATCCTTCTTCTCGCTGAGTCCGTGATGCTGGCAACTGTCTTCTGTCTAGCCCATGCCGACAGCTCGGCGTCGCGCACATTCACCTTCTACAACCAAGCAGGGAAAGAAGAGCCAGTATTCAAAGCTTCCGAAAACAGCGTGAAGGGGTCCGGTTACGTATACTCCGAAACCGCAACCAAGACCGAGGACCCAGATTCCGAGAAATATGCCTCCATCAGTGGTATGTACTTCTACGTCGACAAGACTGTCGTTCAGGATGTGGGAACCATCACCTTCGTTGACATTGGTAAGAAGGGCGGAGAATTTGCCGATGCTGAGCTCCACCTTCGCTCTCAGTGGTACCTTACCAAGTCGGGTGAGGATGAACCTAAGCAGACAGCCTCCATTGTGGGTGGTTCTAAGGGACTGACTGGCGCGTACGGTAGTGTTACATTTACGAAGAAGACCGATTCAGCTTGGCTCGTGGAAGGCTCTTTCTTGCTCGACAACCCAGTTTACGCCATGCACTAGATGACGAAGCTTTCTGCCACCCAGTGCCGAATCAACCATCTGGATCCTAGGGCGCGAGAAGTTCTAAGAATCTCTACACTCCATACTCGTCAACGAGCAGTAGTCTGTAATCATACTTGTATTCCAAAATGTGCTCTAGGTTTCGAAGTTCAAGAAAAGCAAACTCTATAATTTATCAAGGTCTAGAACGTAGTGGTTGTGATGAAACCCTTACAGGCGATTGCCTTGAACGAACTGTATCTTTTGAAGGGAAGAGTTTGCAATCAAATCGCTTTGTCCAGTGTATTCTTTGGTGTGGAATAATGAGAAATTAGCTTATTCATAATACCTTACAATTGTTTTCCCCTGTCCACGTCTTTCGACTGTCTTTGTTCTATAATTCACGTTACAGAATAAAATGCAGTCGCGATCCTAGTTCTCTCTCTCTACTGGACAAAGTGACATGAAACTCCAGTTAACTGTACATCTCTTAGCTTCCCATCAATCGCGATCGATTTCATACAGGACTTTACCATTGTGTCAGTAACCAAAAGATAGTGTTCTCCACCGCTGTAGCGTTTCATGCACACAACGGCACAGTTTCCTGTATTCAGCTAACCTCGAGAGTGGACGGACACAAAGAGCTGCTGATAGATCGTAACAACTCCTCTAAATATATATCTGCGTGATTGTGACAGGGTTCAGGTCTTTTTTACCAGATTCCATAGCTACTACCATAATACGCAACTCAGTTGTGGAGGTAGAGTCGGTTGCTTGGATCCTCATGAGCTGCGACATTAATCGCGACAGGACGATCGGCCGCCGCAGTGACTACTGCCGTACTTTATTTGAAATTGAGAAATCTTCGTTGAGAAGTAAAATGCATTTTCTGTATTGTAAATCTTTTGTATATGATGTTGAGATCAGTCTGCAGTACATACACCCTGTGAAAGCAACCTAAATCTGTGTTCTCGAATAGCAGCACCTTATGTGTAAGAATTTAAAACCGCAAGTTTTATAGAACTATGAACGAGCACGTGCCTTCTTGAAAATCCCTTACTTAAAACTAACCTCTACTCATTATGATACCCTAGTATCAAGGAATCATAAGACGGCCGTTTGCGAATAGATGCATGGTATCTATTCAAGATAATATTAAATATACCTCTGATGAAAGCGAATCGACGAATGGTATAAATTCAAGATAATATAAAATAGACATCCGATAAAGCGGATCAGGAGTACAAAGTACCAAGGAGTGTCCACGAGCTATGTTGAAAATCCCTTACTTGAAGGGAAGAATTCGATAGCGAAGAAAACACAAAGGGCGGAAAACCCCCATCAAGCCGTACAACGGTGAGACTAAAAAAATGAAACCATTCACCGTTCTTTAATTCTCTTCTTGTATGGCGCTGAAATTCCACTTTTTAACTTCTCTTGTATTCCTGCATCCCGTATCAAATAGCGTTTATCCCGCTTGTTTGTTTTCTTTTGTTCTTACATCCAGTATGGTAAAGGCTAAGGCCACCAGCAATTACTTACCCTCTCATGGATTCACCTTCGGTTTGAAGTTAATTGTACGCAATCCAAAATCGTCTAGTGTGGTGAGAGTGATGTGTTGTTTATGTACCATTAGAGGTCGAGAAGATAAGATTGGATGGTAAAGGCTAAGGCCACCAGCAATTACTTACCCTCTCATGGATTCACCTTCGGTTTGAAGTTAATTGTACGCAATCCAAAATCGTCTAGTGTGGTGAGAGTGATGTGTTGTTTATGTACCATTAGAGGTCGAGAAGATAAGATTGGAGGAAAGAGATATTGGACAAAAAAATGTCAAATACTTTTTTAACGTTTAGTGCAGATGGATACAAACTCCATCTATGCAGCACCGTTCATGCACATAATTGGGAAGAGTACCAAAAGCAAATTATAGAGGAAAAGAAAAAGTAAAATTTCAACTGTGTGGAATATCATTAGCTAGACAGATTACCTAGAGGTGTAAATTGGTTTTATATTATCTTTAGTGATGTTTTATATGATGTTCTAAGAAAATCAGACGGAGATATCACCAAAAGAATATTTTCATTAATAATGCACAGGCCGAAACATCTTAAAAATTTCAAAGTTAATTTTGGAGGTCTAAACGGATGAATTAGATCTCAAAAATTAGAGAAATTTCCACTCTATGAACATGAAGGCATTGTTTACCCTCCCATCTTTGTATCATCAAGAGTTTTTCAACGGTATTTCACTCATGCTATTTTGAGTTTCATATAAGAAGATTCTCCAAAGATTTCCTTTGGTCAAACTTGTTTGACCAGCCAAATATGACAAGGATTGACATGTCAACAATCAATGTATTTGATCCAAGAGTGTAGTTCCCTTTAAGTGGATACTCTTTGCTATATAATAAAGACAATTTGCTCCTTTGGGGCATTGGAGCATTGAAGAATGAAATCTTATGTTTCTCTTAGAATTTCTATTGTCCTTGGAACATTACAATGGTATGAGAGTAGATGTTTTAATCCAAGTGAGTAGATCACCCCTCTTGGAGGAACACAAGCTATTGAGACTGAATAATTTTGAGGGGAGAAAAATTGATGCAATTAATAGATTGGGGGTGTTTTAGAGAGAGAATGGAATGGATACTCCTAAACGACAATTTCTTGCACCTTGCTTTCTATTCTTGAATCTGTTCCACCAAGATTATGTGCATCCAGCATGAGCAAGTGAGAGTATATATCATGTACCATTTTGGAGTAGAGTTCATGGATGTCATAATGAATTTGCAAAACTTGATGATTCTACTTGTGGTGATATACAATATAGAGTCGGATTTGACAATTTACATTCTATTATGATGCAATGGATTTGAATATACCAAATCCTTTCCCCTTCAATGCCCAAGTATAAAGTGATATTTAGGGATTTTGTAGTCCTTAATTTTGGTGAGGAATGTTATCAATGAGTGAAAGTCTTTGAGGTCACAATGGTATTTCCAATTGTTCAGTTATTGAAGTAGGAAGTATCAATTGAGCATTTTTTGCGTGTACATATCATGGAGCCGTAGTCATAATCTGATGTAAGGAATGCAAGGGATGTTGAACACATTTTAGGAGATCAAGATGACAATAGAGGCATTACAAAGTCAAGTATGAACCTTTATGAACTATAAAAGACCAAGATAGAGGAGAGAAATAGGAGAATGGAACACCGTAGTGGAAGATCACATTCAGACACTTGAATGAAGGAAACTCCAAATGCTTTGTATGAGCTTGGGCTTTGGTATTCATAAGGAAACATACAAGGCTCTTTAGAAGCTTCCTTAAAGCCATTTTCTTAGAGTACATGTCAAGCTAATCAAAAAGCTTCTCAATAAACTTCCTTCTAAAAGCCGCCTACTTGGTGAGCAAGCTAAGCTAGCTAGGAAGTTTCCCAAAAAGCTTCCTCCTATGAGTCACCACTTGGCATGCACATTACCAAATACTTGGAAGGTACCAAGAAGCTTTCTAGATAATATTCTAGGATAATTTGGCCTATTTTCCACATTATTAGTCTTGACTAACTTGTCGGTAAACTCCATATTGTTACATATTCTCCCACTGCTAGTTGGTGACGTTCTCATCACTATTGAAGCTTCAAACTCTTGGATGTTTGTTTGTGCATTCTAGAGATGAGAAAGAGGCTCCCAAGTGGCATCATGAAGGGGATACCCTTGCCAAAGGACTTTTTACTCTGTATGTTGTTGGTGTCCTCATTGAATGTGGTGATGTGTAAGGATACAATCAACTTCAGACTCCTCATGATCATTGATAGGGATAGGAGGTGGAGGAGGTTGGACACAAGAGGAGAAAGAAGATGGATTAGAAACAAAGAGTTTCAACTTGGAAATATGAAAGATAAGATGAATGTGCATATGAAAATGTGCAAGTCAATAAGCAACAAGAGAAATGATTTGGGTGACATCAAAGGATCCTATCCAATTAGGAGCAAGTTTACAAACTTGGGGATCAAATGGGACGGGTAGGTTACTAGAGGAGATCATGACCTTATAACCAAATTGAAAGGTGAGATCATGATGATGGTGGTCCGCATATTGTTTCTGATGATTTTGAGCAACAAGGAGATGAGATTTGGCTGGTTGGAGGGATTGTGATATGGTAGAGGTATGAGAGACATGAGATGGAAGAGGAGCAAGAAGGGATTCTAGAACAAATGAGTTGGCCAAAATTAAGGAAGAAATGAGAGAATCTAGCGCTTGCATGTTTGGAATTATTGTATGCAAACTCAACAATTGCAAGACATTCATCCTAGTTGGTATGGTGAACATTGACAAACGTACAAAGCATATCCTCCAAGGTGTGATTTTCACATTTGGTTTGTCCATCAGTTTAAGGATGATATGCCATTGACAAAGCAAGCTTGGTGTTGCGTATCTAGAAGAGTGCTTGCTCAAATTTCTAATGAATCGGAGATCATGATCAAAGATGAGCACACAAGGCATCCTATGATGCATGTAGATATTGTCAAAGTAGATTTGTGCTAATGTTGGAGCATCCATGGTATCAAAGCTTGTTGAGAAGCTTCTTGATTAACTTGGCTTGCAATCCAACAAAGCGGCTTGAGGAAGCTTCTCAAGAGCCTTGTATGCTCTCCATAAATACCAGAGCCTAAGATCATGCTAGGCATTTGGAGTTTCTCCATGTTCAAGTGTCCCAACGTGATCTTCCATTCTATTATTTCTCTCCTTTGTCTTTGTCTTTTACATTAGTATCAAAGTAGGAATGGGATGGATGGCATTTATGGACCACCAAATCCACTTCTGCCAAACTATTGAGATTTCCTATCCAAGAACTACCCAAGTATCATTTTACACAATTCATCATCTCATGGTTTTATTGCATATGAGCACCTTGTTTGAGGAGCCCTTGGTACTTCTGGTTGTAACTTATGGAGAACGGTGGACATGCTACATCCTTGTGCTAATAAATTAGATAAATTAGAGATAGTGCAATAGAGTTGTAGCCATGGTAGCAATGCACAAAGTTATCCTTGCTATGCAGCAACAAATTGAGCATCTTACTTGATTGTTGGATGAACAAGACCGTCATTGACAAGAGCAGCTAGGGAGAGCACCAATTTGAGAGAGAAAAAAGTGAATCCAATTTCTAAAGCCTAAGGTATTTGAAGTCAAAAACCTTTCAAGTGTAATGGAAATTTTTTTGTTTGATTGTGAATGTTACCTCAAAGCAACAAACCTTCAAGATGAAAGGAGATAAATTTTATTGGCCTCAAGCTAATTGGAGGGAGTGGCAAAACTATGGTGGTGATTCAAAGTAGAGCAAATTAAATGGCAATTTGTTCCACCAATCTTGACATGGGAAGAATTCAAGAACACAATAATGAAATGGTTCCAAGCTATAAACACCACACAGGCCGCATGAGATAGATTGGCAGAATTGAAGTAGATTGGCTTTGTAAGAAGCTATATTACTTAGTTTCATAACACTTTTATGTAAAGTCTGGATATACTAGATGGAGAACCTCTAGATCACTTTGTGAGGAGCTTGAACTGTAAAACCCATTTGTGCATGTGTGTGGTTTTGTGATATTTAGCTTGGTATTACAAGTACTTAAGAGATATTATTTATATAGAGATAAAGGATGGTTCTATATTAGTCATGGTTAGCTAAAGTTAGTCATAGCTAAGATAGAGGGGACTTTACTTTAGAGGAAGTAGAAAAGATGAGCACCATTATTATGGATTTTAGTGTGTTGACTTGGTATTATTCCTAGGTGTTTGGCTTTGAGGAAAGAGTTGAGAACTCTTGGGCCCGCAAGCCTTTTTGTTTTGGATTCTTCTTTTGTCCAAGGATAGCCCATGTCAAGGAATCCTTGACTTAGTGGTTGGGTCAAGATAAGACCATATGCTTAGGGGAATATGCCCATGTGAGTGGATATTCCTTTCTACTTTTTGACTTTACTTGACTTTTAGTCTAGTAACTTGAGTTACTACGGTAATTAGTAACTTTGGTACGTAACTATTTCACAAGTATATAAAAAAGGGGTGAGGAGGTACTCATCATCCTTTCATTTGCAACTATCTCTCTCTCATTGAGTTCTCTAGTAAACAATGTCTTGAGCCTTGGAGTGTTAACCTTGGAGGAGTATGATGGAGTTCGGGTCCCTTGCCTTCTTAGTCCATGGTGCGCTACTATAATAGCCATCAAAGGTTCATCATGAGTGAGAGACAGGCCGGCTCACATTTTTGGTTCCGTTGTCGGGACCTCTCTAGAAGGCAACATAATGTTCCGCGTTCAATTCTACATTAGGCAGAAGGAGGCTATGAGAGCTCACTTGGAGAGAACATTAGGAGAGGAGAAGGCTGAACTTATGTTAGAGAACCAAGATCCATTTGTATACCATGTAGTTCATTATAATCTCTTTGAGGTGATTTTGTACATCTTGTACACATGAGAGGAATTGGAGAGATTGTGTGAGGTGGATTGCAGATTTTGGGGATTAAGGTGATTTTGGGCAAAATCTCAAGTTTGAGATCTGGACTTGAAATTTCTACACATGATAGCTTGGGTTATCTTTCAGTAAGCACAGTTGAAATTATTGTGAGAGCTACTATGCGTACTGGGCTAGAATTTTTGAAAGTTGATAGGGTAAAGTGCTCCCGCAACTGCATGCTCTCTGGAAAATTGTACAGAGTCTTCCATTTCTTCAATTTTCAATGAATTCTCTTGAATATGTCCAAGAAAATTAAATGCATTGTATCCTACCTATTGCAACAAAAATTAGAGAGAGATCGTTCCTGCGCAGGGAGTTATGAGTTTTTGAAGTGAGGGGGTGGTTTTGAGACCAAATCTGAAATATGTGTGCTGAATAGAAAGGTGTCTAGGCCAAATGGCTCAATGAAAAGATCTGAAATTTTGTAGGGAGGAACTCCCTAGAGTTGTGATCAAGTGTGCAAAATTTCAGAGGACTGTGAAATACTAGTTGGGAGATTTGAGTGACATTGTGAGGAATGGTCAATTCTGCAGAGTGGAGATCTCATGCATGAGGAGTTTGAGATCAACAAAAAGCATGTTTGAGTGTTTAGATTCATCTTGGGAATATGGAGTGTCATCAAGAGTGGAAATTGAGATGATGCAAGGTTCCCCAAGGGTTTGAGGTGATTTTAGGGGTGGATTTGAGGAAAAGAGAGTTTACAATAGAATTTGAAGAGAGTGTTGAGAGGATCCAAAAACCTACACCACTTGGAGGAAAGAGTGAATCTAAGTGCTTTCTATGTGGAGAGAAGGGACATCAGGCAAGTTCATGTCCATTGACCTTTGAGAGCAAGAGATTGAGGGAAAGGAGAGGCTTACTTGACTTGGGTTTGCATGTTGGACCTTCTTCACCAAGATTGGGAGGGAGAAGATCTAAGACCAAGGAGTTGTGTGAGGTTTGTGGAGTTGAAGGACTTCCAAAAGGACATGAGTGTAGTGGAGTAAAATCACTTGTGGAGACTTTGGTGAATGATCTTAGAGAGAGTCTTAGTACAACTACAGAAATACTACCACCTTCATCAGTTCGTTTTCAAGATTAGTGATGGAGATAATCTTTCAACTTATTGATAAACTATCCATGAGTGTTCGATTAATATGCACTCTAGGATTTGATGTTGCTATAGAAATCTTGGAGCAACTTGAACCTTTTGTGTTCCTAGGGTGGATTACTCTCAAATGGTGTTAGTCATATATATACTCTATTAGTTATAGAGTGAGAGAAAAGAAAAGAGAAAAAGAAAAATTAAGAGAAGAGAAAGATAGTGAGAGGTTAAGATGGGGAAACTTCCGGTTTTCTTTGGCAAGGATGGAGAAGATATGGAGGCCTTTGTGAGAGACTTCAAGAGAGCTTGCATAGAAAACAATGAGAGGAGGAAGAATGAGTGGGCCTCATTATTAACAGATTTATTTGAGGATGCAGCACTTACATGGTATGAGTCAGAATACCAAAAGAGAGAGAGGAGAGATGGGGAAGAGGAGTCTTGGGAGACTTTGACTTCAGCACTCATTGAGAACTTTCTTCCTGATGAGAGTTATGAGAGATTGATGAGTGAGGTAACATTTCTCAAGCAAGGAGATGGAGAGAAAGTGAGAGTCTATGTGGAAAGAGTGGAAAAGTTAGAGTCCAGTTTTTGCATAATGTTAAGGAAGGGTGGGGATGATGTGGAGACTACTATGATTGGCATAGGGGCCATGCTCACCAAGAATTTTGTGGGAGGGTTGAGACCACAAATAAGAAGCAAGATGAGATATGAGAAACCTTCTTCCAAGGTTGAAGCTATCAAAATCGCAATGGAGGAGAGTTTTAGTGGAGGTTAGAGTCCAGATTTTGCATAGTGTTGAGGAAGGGTGGGGATGATGTGGAGACTACAATGATTGGCATAGGGGCCATGCTCACCAAGAATTTTGTGGGAGGGTTGAGACCCCAAATTAGAAGCAAGGTGAGATATGAGAAACCTTCTTCCAAGGTTGAAGCTATCAAGATCGCAATTCGTATGGAGGAGAGTTTGGAAGGGGATGAGAGTGATTTGGTGGTTAAGGAGGTTGTGCATCCTCCTCAAGGCTACAAGTATGGTGTAACTTCTGATACTTTGGTGGCAAGGGTTTCACCACAAGTAGTGGTTGCTCCAGTTCTTGCACCTTTACCAAAAGATCCACTTCAAACCATCACAGAACAACTTGCGGATCTCAAGATCAATGTGGTGCAACTATGGGAGAAGAGAGAGGTGGATCAGAATATAGGGAGAGGGCCTAGGAGTTATGGAAACTATCCATATAGAGGAGGCCAACCAGCCAACAATTTCAATGATAGAAAGTGTTTTGGTTGTGGAGGAAGAGGCCATATCCAAAGGAATTGCCCAAATTCCACTTACCATGGAGGAAGGGGTTATGAGGGAGCCAATAGAGGGAAAGAGGGAGGTACTGAAACCCAAGTGGCTCCTAATCCAAACAAAGGTAAGGGGATAACATCCATAGATGTAGTTGAGAGCAAGTATGAGAAGGGAGAGTGCTCAAACTCCAAGGGTCTTAATTTGGAGCTTTTGGCACAAGAGAAGAAGAGAGCTTATTTTGCAGAGGATGTTCACTCTTCTCAAGGATTCACTCCAAACAAGGATACTCCTATGTCTACTAGGATCACTCGCACCTCAACACCATCAACAAAAAAGACTCCAAGGAAGAAGTTGGGGATGGAGGACTTCTTGATCTCAAAGTAACAATGGAACTACAATGTGTTGGAGGATGTTGGTAGTCACAAGGCTAACATCACAGTGGGTCAATTAATTGCTTTGAACCCTACCTTGAGAAAGGAGCTTAGAGGTGGTTTGATTAATTAGTAACTTTGGTAAGTAACTATTTTGCAAGTATATAAACAAGGGGTGAGGAGGTATTCATCATCCTTTCATTTGCAACTATCTCTCTCTCATTGAGTTCTCTAGTAAGCAATGTCTTGAGCCTTGGAGTGTTAGCCTTGGAGGAGTATGATGGAGTTCGGGTTCCTTGCCATCTTAGTCCATGGTGCGCTATCATAATAGCCATCAGAGGTTCATCCTGAGTGAGAGACAGGCCGGCTCACAAAACTCACGCACCAGATTATGCGTGAGCCCAAAGACTTAGAGGAAGCTATGCAATTGGCTAAGCTATTTGATTCCTTGGTTGTGACAACTTGGTCTTGACTTTGACCTTCCTCAAACCTACCCACACTCTACACATGGGTGGAGGAGCCAACACCAATGGAGATTGATGCCATCCAGCAAAGACCACTTTGCACAATAGATCATGAAAGATTATGAAAAAATAGTGGATGTTTCTATTGGTACAAAGGTGGACATCATATTGATGAGTACTCACTAAAGCATGAGCGACCTCAACAAATCACCCAAATGGAGGTTTTGGAGCAAAATGATCAGGAAAACAATGAATCCCTATAGGAGATTTCAAGCCACCTACTAGCAACTTGATTTGTTCCAATGGGATTGAAGGCTCGACCTATGATTCACTTACAAGGTATGATATCTAATAGTGGTTGTAGGATTTTGGTTGATTTTGGATGTTCAAAGAATTGCATGTCCATGCAATTCTCAAAGGAATTAGGTTTGCTTATTAGACCAATAATTGAAACCAAATTAATGATGGTGGATGGTAAAAATGGTGATGCATTCCTTACCTCACATCTTGTTACACTCAAGATTGGGAAAAAATATTTGGATCATATGAGGTTTGTAGTGGCACCTCTAGACTATGATGTCATTTTGGGTCTACCTTGGCTTGAATATCATAAGGTTCAATTTGATTGGAACCAACAACAAATTCAAGTACAATACCAAGGTAGGAAATTTAGATAAGGTTGTCTGGCACCTTTGAGTAAGATATTTAAGGATAGTCAATCCCTAGAAGGGAACTTTGTCCAGAAAGTAGCCATCAAGCAAGCTTTGAAGGAAGATAAGTCCCAAGATGGGAAGTTTATCAAGAAAAGTAGCCATAGAGCAAGCTTTGGAGGAAGATAAATCTATTTTTGCAGTGTCAATCAAGCCAATTATGCATGGAGAATCTGAGGGCCAAAAACCTCATCAAGCAATGGGTGATCAAGTAGTTCAATATTTTTCAAATATGTTTCTAGAAGATCTGCCAAGGGATTATCATCTGATCATGGTATGCCCTTCAAGATTGAATTATTGCCAAGAAGTACTCAAGTGAGTAGATCAATTTATAAGCTCCCACCAAAGGAGTTGGATGAGCTTTGAAAAACACTGATAGAGTTGTTGGAGAAAGATTTCATATGACATAGTACATCCCCTTGGGGAACATTGGTACTGTTTGTTCCAAAGAAGGATAGAAGACTTCACTTTTGTATTGATTGTCATGGTCTGAATAAACAAACAATGAAGAATACATATTCCTTGCCATGGATTGATGACTTGCTAGATCAATTGAGTGGAGCAAAATACTCTTGCAAGTTGGATCTCCAAAGCACCTATTGGCAAATTCCCATTGATAAAAAGGATGTGCAAAATACTACCTTTGGTACAAAGTACGGTCATTTTGAATGGAGAGCCTTTTGGGCTCACTAATGCTCTAGCAATTTTCACAAATTAGATGCATCAGGTGTTAGATGGACTCTTGGATCAGTACGTGGTAGTATTTTTGAATGATATCTTAATCTTTAGCAAGACAAAGGCAAAGGCAAATCATGAAAATCATGTGCAAGAAGTCCTATGACGACTATATCAATGGAAGGTTTCTTGCAAGAAGTCCACAAACATATGGTGCACCATATGGTGTCTTCCAGACCCATTCTTCAACCATATGATCCTCAACTACCTTGTGTGGTTGTTTTCAATGCTTCTAACTTTGCCGTTGGAGTTGTGTTGCAACAAGAATTTCCTGATGGGTTACATCTCATTGCCTTTGTGTCTTGTCAATTGAATACCATAGAAAAAAATTACTCTGCTCAAGATCAGGAACAACTAGCAATGGTAATGCCACCAATGTATGGAGGCATTATTTTTTGGGGAAACAAGTAGTCATGCAAATTGATCACAAACACTTGTTGCAAACAATACACTTGGAGCACATGAAGAGTCAACATCATAGATGGGAGGAATAATTAAAATTGTTTGACCTCAAACTTGAGTACAAACCTGGTTGGTTCCATGTCATATCCAATGCTCTATCACAATGACCTGATTTGAATTCTCTTCCTCTTATCACAACAATAATTACAACGGTGTCATTCAACTCAAAAGTCTAGCTTGGGTTTAGGACAACTTTACAACAAGATCCTTTCTTCTAGATGGTACAAGGTTGACCTATAGTAGGTAACAAGGAGTACAACACCTTCTCCTTCAAGGAAGGCCTTCTATTCTATGAGAACCAGATCTATGTTCCAACCAAGGATGATCTCCAACTTGTGCACCTTCAAGAAGCTCATGACTTACCAATTGCTAGTCACATGGGTGTGGATAAGAGCTTGGGTACCCTCCAACACTAATGGTGGTAGTCTAACATGGCACAAGATATCCAAGAGTTTTTTTGATCTTGCGAGAGTTGCCAATGCATCAAGACCAACAACCAAAAACTTAGTATACTCCTTCAACCACTCCCCATCCCATCTACTCAATGGGAACATATGAGCTAAGATCTCATTACTTCCTTGCCAAAGATGAAGCAAGGCCGCACAAAAATAGTGGTGTTTGTGGATAAGCTTAGCAAGCAAATCCATTTGGCACCAACCTTTGATATTGTGGATGCTCCAACATTGGTGCAAATCTACTTTGACAATGTCTTCAAGCATCATGGGATGCCATGTATACTCATCTTAAATTGTTACCTTGATTCACTAGAAAGTTTTGGCAAGCGCTCTTTGAGATACTTGGCACCAAGCTTGCTTTGTCCATAGCCTAACATCCTTAAATTGATGGACAAACCAAATGTGCCAATTGCACCTTGGAAGATATGCTTGATGTATTTATCAATGTTCACTATACCAACTAGGATGAATGTCTTACAACTATTGAGTTTGCATATAATAAATCCAAATAAGCAAGCACCGGCTTCTCTCCTTTCTTCTTGAATTTTAGCCAAAACCCACTTGTTCTTGATTCCCTTCTTGCCCCTCCATCTCATGTCCCTCACAATTCCACCTTCTTGACCACCATATCTCAATCCCTCCAAGAAGCTAAATCTCATCTCCTTGTTGCTCAAAATTGCCAAAAACAATATGTAGACCACCATCATTGGGATCTTACCTTCCAAGTCAATGATAAGGTCATGCTCTCTTCTCATAACCTAGCCCTCCCACTTGATACTCAAATACATAAACTTTGTAAAAGACCAAGACCAAGGAGAGAAATAGGAGAATGGAAACTCACATTGGGACACTTGAATGGGGGAAAACTCCAAATGCCTAGCATGACTTCGGCTTTGGTATTTATAGGTAGCATGCAAGGTCCTTGAGAAGCTCCTCAAGAAGCTTCCTTGAGCCACTTTCTTAGAGTGCAAACCAAATTAACTAGGAAGCTTCTCAAGAAGCTTCCTTCTAGAAGCAACCTACTTGGCGTGCAAGCTAAGCAAGTTAGAAGCTTCTAGAAGCTTCCTTCTCAAAGTTACCTGCTTGGAGTGCAAGTTAACTAGTCGGGAAGCTTCCCAAGAAGCTTCCTAGATGCTTTTGGAATATTCTAGGCTAATTTGGCTTATTCTCTACTTTGTTAGCTTTACTAATTACGTCGCTAAACTCCGTACTGTTACATATTCCCACACCGCTAGTTCGTGATGCCCTCGTCGCCATTGAAGCTTTAAACTCCTAGATGGCCATCTATGCATTTTGGAGATGAGAAAGAGGTTCCCATGTGGGATCATGAAGGGGATACCCTTTCTAAAAGACCTTGTACTCCGTGTGTTGAAGGCGTCCTCATTGGATGTGGTGACGTGCAAGGATACGATGAACTTCATACTCCTCATGATCATTGATAGGGATAGGAGGAGGAGGTTGGACTCAAGAGGAAAAAAAAGAAGGGTTAGGAACAAAGGGTTTCAACTTGGAAACATGAAAGATAGGATGGATTTGCATATGATAATGCAAGGCAAGTTGATAGGCAACAAGAGAGACAATTTGGGGGACATCAAAAGGTCCGATCCAATTAGGATCAAGTTTACAAACTTGGGTATCAAGTGGGAGGGGTAGATTACTAGAAGATAACATAACTTTATCACCAACTTCAAAGGTGAGATCACAACGATGGTGGTCCGCATATTGTTTTTGATGATTTTGAGCAACAAGGAGGTGAGATTTAGCTTGTTGGAGAGATTTGGATATGGTGGTCAAGAAGGTTGAAGTATGAGGGACTTGAGATGGAGAGGAGCAAGAAGAGAATCAAAGGACAAGTGGATCTTGGCCAAAATTGAGAAAGAAAGGAGAGAATCCAGTGCTTGCTTGTTTAGAATTGTTGTATGCAAACTCCGTAGTTGCAAGACATTCATCCCTAATTGGTATGGTGAATGTTGATGAAGGCACAAAGCATATTTTCCAAGGTGCAATTTGCATGTTCAGTTTGTCCATCAGTTTGAGGATGACAGTCTATGGACAAAGCAAGCTTGGTGCCAAGTATCTGGAAGAGAGCTTGCCAAAACTTTCCGATGAACCGGGGATCACCATCAGAGATGAGTACACGTGGCATCCCAGGATGTTTGAATACATTATTGAAGTAGAGTTGCGCCAAGGTTGGACCATTCACAATATCAACTATTGGTGCCAAATAGATTTTCTTACTAAGCTTGTCCACAAACACCACAATTGTTATGTGATCTTGTTGTGTCTTGGGTAAGGAGGTGATGAGATCTAAGCTCACATGTTCCAATGAGTAGTTGGAATGGGAAGTGGCTGAAGGTGTCCACTCGGCTTCTGGTTATTGGTCTTGCTGCATTGACAACTCTCAAACAATTGGACAAACTCCCAAGTATCTTGTGTCATGTTGGGCCACCACCATTGGCGTTGGAGGGTACCCAAGGTCTTATCCACCCCCATGTGACCAGCTATTGGTAAATCATGGGCTTCTTGAAGATGCAGAAGTCGGAGATCATCTTTGGCTGGAACATAGATTTGGTCCGCATGGAATAGAAGGCCTTCCTTGAAGGAGAAGGTGTTGTACTCCTTGTTACCAGTTGTCAGACGACCATGTACCATTTGGAAGAAGGGATCTTGTTGTAGAGCTGACCAAAACTCATTATGGACCTTGGGATCAATTGACACTATCGTAATTGATGCCGTTATGAGAGGAAGAAACTTCAAATAAAGTCATCGTGATAGAGCATCACGGATGACATAGAACCGACCTAGTTTGTACTCAAGTTTGATGTCAAACAATTGGAGTTGCTCTTCCCATCAATGATGTCAACTCTTCATGTGTTCCAAGTGTAAGGTCTGCAACAATGGCTTGTGATCAATTTGCATGACCACTTGTTTCCCCAAGAGGTAATGCCTCCATACCTTGGTGGCATATACCATTGCAAGTTGTTCCTAATCTCAAGCAAAGTGATTTCTTTTAGTTGTATTTTGTCGGTGAGACACAAAGGCAATGGGATGTAGTCCATTTGGGAATTCCGATTGCAGCACAACTCTAATTGCAAAGTTAGAAGCATCAAAATCAACCACGCAAGGTAGTTGAGGATCATATGGTTGAAGAATGGGTCTTGAAGATACCATATGCTTTAACTTCTGGAATGCTTCTTCATGCTTGGTGATCCATTGGGAACTCGAGTTCTGTCTCAAGAGGTCAGTCAATGGTGCAACCACATGAGCATAATAGTGGATGAACCGTTGGTAAAAACTGGCCAATCCATTGAATGCCCATACTTCTATAGCATCCTTTGGGGTAGGCCAATTAGTAATGGCCTTGATCTTCTCTTCTTCCATCTTGATCCCTTGTGATGAGATCTTATGACCCAAGAAGGTAACCTCCTTCTTCCAAAAGGCACACTTCAACTTCTTGCAGTAAAATTTCCATTTTCGTAGTTGTCTGAGGACTTCTTACACATGATTCATGTGTTCTACCTCTATCTTGCTACAGATTAAGATATCATCCAAGAACACCACTATGGACCAATCCAATAGTCCCTCCAACACTCAATGCATCTGATGCATGAAGATTGTTGGAGCATTAGTGAGTTCAAAAGATAGAACTCTCCACTCGAAATGTCTATACTTTGTGCGAAAAGCAGTCTTTTGCACATTCTCTCTCTCAATAGGAATTTGCCAATAGCCACTACAAAGATCCAGCTTGGAAAAGTAGGGTGATCCACTTAGTTGATCAAGCAAGTCATCAATCAAAGGCAAGGGATATGCATTCTTCACGGTTTGCTTATTGAGCCTACGATAATCAATACAAAAATGAAGTCCTCCATCTTTCTTTGGAACAAATAGTACCGGTGCTCCCTAAGGAGAAGTACTATATTGTATGAAATCCTTCTCCACCAACTCTAGAAGTGTTGTTCCGCAACTCCTCTAACTCCTTTGGTGGGAGCCAATAGATCGATCTACTCACTGGAGTACTCCTTGGCAATAACTTGATCTTGAAGGGCATACCTCAATCAAAGGGTAATCCCTTTGGTAGATCATTTGGAAACAAGACCGCAAACTCTTGAACTATCCGATCAACCATTGCTTGATGAGGCTCTTGGCACTCCTTGGATTGTTCTTGTTTAATCGGCTTGATCCACACCGCAAATACATACTTATTTTCCTCCAAAGCTTGCTCTATGGCTGCTTTACTAACAAACTTCCCTTCTAGGGATTGATCTCTCTTCCAAGCTTGCTCCATGGTTTCCTTCCTGGCAAATGTCCCATCTTGGGACTCATCTCCCTTCCAGATTTGCTCTATGGCTACCTTCTACACAAACTTCCCATCTTGGGATTGACTATTCTTAGGTGTCATACTCAGAGGTGCCAGACAACCTAATCGGAAATTCCTACATTGGTGTTGTACTTGAATTTGTCGTCGGGTCTAATCAAATTGAACCTTATGATGTTCAAGCCAAGGTAGACCCAGAATGATATCATAGTGTAGAAGTGCCACTACAAATCTCATACACTCCAAATACTCCTTCCCAATCTTGAAAGTAACAGGATGTGAGGTGTGGAATGTAGAACCCTTTCTACCATCTACCATCATCAAACTACTTCCAAACATTGGCTTGATACCCAATTCATTTGCTACTTCCATAGATATGCAATTCTTTGAACTTCCAAAATCAACCAAAATCCTTAAACCTCAATTAGATATTGGACCTTGCAAGTGAAGCAAACTTGCATAAGTCAAGCCTTCAATCCCATTGGAATTAATCAAGCTCCCAGTAGGAGGCTCAAAATCTCCTATTGGGATTCCTTGTTTCCCTTATCATTCTATTCTACAATCTTCATCTGGGCAACTTGTTGAGGTTGCCTATTCTTAAGTGGGCATTCAGCAATATGATGTCCAACTTGGCGACAATAAAAATAACCTCCATTTTGTTGCAATCTGTCTCTATCTCCTGTACCAAGTGGTCTCTGTCGGATAGCATCAATCTCCATTTGTGCTAGTTCTTCCACCCGTGCATTGTGTACTAGTAGGCCTTGTGAAGGTGGACGGCAAGACCAAGTTGTCACAACCAAGGAATCAAAGCGCTCAGCCAATTGCATGGCTTCTTCCACATTTTGTGGTTCCTGCATGGTCACCTCCAATTTGGTTTGTAACTTCAATCCCCACACAAATCAATCCAAAACTTCACCTTCTTGGATATCTGGAATCTGCATGATGATGTTCTGAAATGTGTAATGTAGCTCCTTACTCAGCCAACTTGCTTCAACTCTGCCAATCTATCTTGTGCGGTGCATGTGGTATTTATAGTTTGAAAGTGCCCAAATATTGCATCCTTAAACTTTGTCCATGTCAAAATTGGTGCAACAATTTGTCGTTCAGCTCGCTCCACTCAAAATCGCCACCAAAGTTTTGCC
Source organism: Lunularia cruciata (assembly GCA_948567375.1). Lineage (NCBI taxonomy): Eukaryota > Viridiplantae > Streptophyta > Marchantiopsida > Lunulariales > Lunulariaceae > Lunularia > Lunularia cruciata. The sequence goes on from OX419756.1 coordinate 17,712,068, forward strand.
ACACCATCTAATTAGCTAGAGGCCAAGAGAAGTTGTTTCCATTCATCTTAAAGATTCATGGCTTCAAAGTGACGTTTGCAGTCAAACACAAAATTCTCCATTGTGCCCGGAAGATTCTTGCCTTCAAACAGCTTGGGTTTTGGAAATCAAATGTTATCTTCTCCATCTCGAATTGGTGCTCTCTCTATATGTTCTTGTCGTTGTTGATACTTGATACTTATGGTTGTCACTTATAGAGAACAGTGGATGCATAATGAAGAATTTTGTGTCATAAGAACCAGCACCAATCGAGATTGATGTTATCCAATAGAGACCACTTGGAATAGAAGATATAGAAAGATTGAGACAAAATGGAGGTTGTTTTTATTATCACCAAGTTGAACATTGTATTGCTTAATGTCAAGAATGGGTGACCTTGACAAGTTGCCTAGATGGAGTCTGTGGAACAAAATGATGAGGGAAAAGAGGAATCCCAATAGGAAATTTTGAGCTACCTATTGGGAGCTTGATTAGTTCCAATGGGATTGAAGGCTTGACCTATGCAAGTTTGCTTCACTTGCAAAGTACAATATCTGATTGTGGTTGTAGGATTTTAGTTGATTCTAGAAATTTCAAAGAATTGCATATCTATGCAAGTAGCAAAGGAATTGTGTATTCTTATCAAGCCAATGATTAGAAGTAGATTGATGATGGCGGATGGTAGAAAGGGTTTTGCATTTTGTACCTCACATCCCGTTACTTTTAAGATTGGGAAGGAGTATTTGGAATGTATGAGGTTTGTAGTGGCACCTCTACACTATGATGTCATTCTAAGACTACCTTGGCTTGAACATCATAAGGTTCAATTTGATTGGACCCGATGATAAATTCAAGTACAACACCAAGGTAGGAATTTCTGATTAGGTTGTCTGGCACCTCTAAGTAAGACACCTAAGAATAGTTAGTCCCAAGATAGGAATTATGCTGAGAAGGTAGCCATAGAGCATGCCTTGAAGGGAGAGGAGCCCCAAGATGGGAAGTTTGCTAAGAAGGCAATCATGGAGCAAGCTTTGAAGAGAAGTGAGTCCCTAGATGGGAAGTTTTAGTGAAGCAGCCAAAGAGCAAGCTTTGGAGGAAGATAGGTCTATCTTGCGGTGTGGATCAAGCCAATTGCCAAGGACAATTTGAGGAGATCCAAGAGCCTCATCAAGCAAGGGTTGATTAGATAGTTCAAGAGTTTGCGGATGTGTTTCTGGATGATCCACTGAAGGGATTACCCTCTGATCGTGGTATGTCTTTTACAATTGAATTATTGCTAGGGAGTACTCCAGTGAGTAGACCAATCTATAGGATCTCACCAAAGGAGTTGGAGGAGTTGCAAACAACACTTACACTTAGCTACCCTGCATGGTTGATTTTGATGCTTCTAACTTTGCAATTGGAGCCATGTTGCAACAAGAACTCCCAAATGGACTACATCCCATTGCCTTTGTGTCTCACTTACTAAATACGGCTGAAAGAATTTACTTTTCTCAAGACCAAGAACAACTTGCAATGGTATATGCCACCAAGATATGGAGGCATTATCTCTTGGGGAAGCAAGTGATCATGCAAACTGATCATAAACCATTTTTGCAGACCTTACACTTGGAACACATGAAGAGTCAACATCATTGATGGGAGAAACAACTCCAATTGTTTGATATCAAACTTGAATACAAACCAAGTTGGTTCTATGTCATCCCCGATGGTTTATTATGGTGACCTGATTTGAAGTCTCTTCTTCTCATCACGGCAGCAATTATAATGGTGTCAATTGACTCCAAGGTCCAAAATGAGTTTTGGTCAGCGCTACAACAAGATCTCTTCTTCTAAATGGTACATGGTCATCTTACAACATGCAACAAGGATACAACACCTTCTCCTTCAAGGAATGCCTTCTATTCCATGAGAACCGGATCTATGTTCTAGCCAAAGGTGATCTTGAACTTGTATGCCTTCAAGAAGCCCATGATTTACCAATAGCTGGGCACATGGGTGTGGACAAGACTTGGGGTATTGTGACAACCCGGCAAATATCACTTTTGCGGTAATCAGGTAAGTAAAGTTTGTTCATGCAAAGATACGAGTCAGAATTGGTCAAATACAAAGCAAAGTAACAATGTAGTCCTTCTTGATTTTGTCTTTAATCTCTGAAGTAGCAACTACACCAAAAGAGAGTAACAAGCATTGACTCACAGTCTCATCACAACAATGTGTCACACTTAATCACGACTCCATCAAATCTTTCCAAACAATCTTGATTGTGATGATTCAGGCTCTCCCAAAAATGACACTTCATTGCAAAACAACTTTGCCTTAAAATTGTGTTCCACCCCTCCACTGAAGGCAAAACTTCCTCAATCAAAATTGCTTCACATCAACACTATGCTGCACTCACAAATGTAGAATACTACCAACACTACAATTCCTCTCAGATCTGTCAAGGCATTGCTCCGATTGCACTTCACTTAGGATCAAACACACAAAGTAAAGATCAAGGATACGGAATCCAACATCCACCAAGCACACTCACTTGCACTTCAAAATTCTCCAACACTCACAAACATAAACACAATGTTGATACTCGGAATCAAGCTCAAACAACGAGCATTTGCTTCATAGCACTTTGCTTTATCTATTCTTAGAAATAATGAGCACTAAACAACATTTTCTTGCAAATACCACTTTTAAATAGTGAAGCAAACAACAGTTACTAACAACTATATTGTTTCCTAACAACTCTTCTAACTTGCAAATCCGAAATGACAATGCATCTTTTCATATCTGCCTCTTCAAATCTCAAAACTATTACTACTCCAATCTTGAAGTTACTTCCAATCTCAAAGTAACTTCACTTACTACTCTATCCTCGGGTTTCACATCTCCTAATTCCTCTACCAATTCTAACTTTTCTCCTTCCTGATCTACAATTACACTAGCAGGTAATCTATCTAACTCCTTATCTTTTGACCCACTCTTCTCTAATACCTCCACTGGTAATTTTGAAGATATCTGCACTCTTATGCCATCTACTTTGGGTCTTACATCCTTCCGAAGTTTATCTATTTCCAATTTCGTTAAGTCTAAGTTAATCGTGATATTGTCTTCCACTCCCAATATCTTTCTATCTACACGAGTTTTGAGACGGTTAAGTAAGGAGTTCAAGTCTTTATCCTTTGCATTTCTCCTCCTTGTATCCTACACCAACAACTTCAACTTGTGCAGTCTTGTCTCTTCAATTCACACGCTGGCTTCTATACTCAACATTGAGTTCATCTTCATCACTAGCTCCTTCAATGGCTCTAGTCTCATTCTTCTCTCCCGTTCTTGATCTACAAGCCAATCTTCTCTATAGATTTCCAATTCCGCTTTGAACTTGGCTTTCATTGTCTCCTTCTCCTTCTGCACAATCTTCTCCTCCAGATTGCAAAGTAACTCTCTTAATCTTTCCTCCTCTCTATATCTCACTGTCAACTCTCTTTGCCAAAGCTGCTTCTTCTCTACTATACTCTCCATCACTCTATTGAGCTCTTGCTCCTTCTTTGCTACTCTCACCATAGCATGGATAATCTCTAATCTCAAATCAGCAAACTATTGTTTCAAGATTTCATACTCCGCTACTTGTCTCTTCCTTGCTATGACATTTTGCTCTATGGTTCTCTCTCTACTCCACACTTCTCTCTTCAAGTTTTCAATTACTTGATTCTTCACTATTGTATCTACTCGTAGCACTTCCCTTTCCTCCTCACCTTGGATTATACTCTTCTTCAATTTCGAGTTCTCTTCTTCCAATCAAGCTAACACTTGCAATACATTCTTCACCTTCGGACACTTTGACCGCATCTCCTTCTTCTTGTGTTCTAACTTCACAAACAACGGGCACACAATCTCCCTCAAATAGTCTACTCCTTCACTTGGAGTTACCTTGACTTGTGGACTTATCTCCTTCTTTGCCTCTTCTTCACTTGACACTTGCCTTCTTAGCCGCAATCACCTTATAGGAATGAATTCTTTGCTCCCTTAAACTTCCACTCTCCACTTCTCTTGCCTTACTCAGCCTTGCTTCATACTTTGCCTTACGTTTGGAACGGACTCCCCTCTAAATTGTAAATCTCTTTTCCTCTTGCTCTCGAACTTCATCTTCAGGTTTTGAGGTATCTTTCTCTTTCATCTCTATCTTGGCTTCCTCCTATTCGGGTACAGACTGCATCTCTACTCCATCATCTAAAACCCTAAACTCGTGTCCCCACTCTAAAGCGTGAATTTGGGTTCTTCCTCCTTCTCCAAGTGTTCGAACTTACACTCAACGTCTCCTTCCAACTCTTTGTGCGACGATGCGATTACCACCCGTTCTCTCCTTGGGTTCACCTTTCTAGCTTTCCAAGGTCTTGTCTTCTCTACTTCTTCTTCTTCTTCTTCTTCTTCTCCTTGTTGACTCCTCTTCTTCAACTTTGGAGTGCTCACCTTCAATTGCACACTCTGCCCCCTTTGCTTGTAGTACTCATTACTACTCTTGATTTTCAAGATGTATTGCTGCTCCTCCGCATCAACATCTCTTCTCAAGTCGGGGTGGAAATGGGACACCATCTTGTGTCTCTCCGCCGCATTGAGCAAGTTCAGCCCCAGATAAAAGTGGGCTGCAAACAACACAATGTAGTGTGGAGGCAATTTGTCTCACAAATTCCACACCATCTGTCCATCCTCTGATGAAGACACTTTGCCTAGTTAATTGGCTCTCTTACAAACATCTTATGAAAGAACACCGCTTGGTGCTTCATCACATAGGTTGTTCTCTCTGGCTTCAAGATCGCCATTAGAGCACTCACAATCCTCCTCTTGATAGGATCTTTATAGCTAACCACTTTGTAGCCATTCTTCGTGTGCTTCAAAGAGAAGGCATCTCTCACTTCGTGGGTTTCTTTGGCTACTTCTCCCTTCTCCAAGAACATGGTGCCATGCTCTGTGCCTGCTTCTCTCTTGAGTACTAATCTCCAATCTGACTCTGTCCATCAAGCCGGATTTCCTCTCTTCTCTTCTTCCTCAAGGCCATCGAGACAATTACTCTTGATGATCTTGGTCATGAAACCTGGAAAACTAACATTCCAGTTCCATGCCAAGAATGTGATCCGAAGCTTGCTTAGGACCTCAATTCTCATTATCACATCTAACCTTTGAATTGCATGATTTCTCATTGTGAATTCAGAGTTCTTCTTCCCACCTCCTATCTTTCTCTCTTCCACTCTAAGTTGGTGGCTATTCTTCCTACTGATTCCCAGATTACCTCTCTCGACTTCCTCTCAACACACCAATGCATCTTTGACTACACTTCCCTTCCCATGATCTCCTGAAAGAAGACTTCTTAATGGTGATGGAAATTTTTTTGTCATTGCTTTGTCTCTAGCCCAAATTTTATATTGGCACGTCTTCTCTATCTTTCTTCACTTTGAGTTTCTACCAAGAAATCACACCTCTTGCATGCTCTTGTCACTATCAATTGTCCCTCACGTGTGTGCTTGCCATTTTTGTGAACGATTCCTTCTTGAATGTCTTGTCCCAAAGGAAAGTTGTTACACGGTCCTCATCTCGGGTTGAGCACCCCCAAGACAAAGTCTCCTTACTTTGGGTTGCATGCTGACAAGGCAATTCCAAGTACCTTGCCTTTTGACACAAAGTCACTTTACCTTGGGTTACACCTTGAGTGCACTTTTCTTCACCTTCTTTTGCCATATAGGCACAATTTGACTTCTTCTGTACACTTCTTCTTTAGAAATAAGAAAAAAAACAAAAATGTGGGTACCACATTTTTACCCTAAACCACGTGTACCCTCCAATGCCAAAGATGGTGGCCCAACATGACATGAGATGTTTGAGAGTTTGTCCGATTGTGTGAGAGTTGCCAACGTAAGAAGGCCAGCAACCAGAAGCCGAGTGGACTTCTTCAACCACTCCCCATTCCATCTACTTGATAGGAACACGTGAGCATGGATCTTAACATATCCATGCCCTAGATAAAGCAAGGACACACAACAATTGTTTTATTTGTGGAAAAGCTCAATAAGCAAATCCACTTGGCACCAACCTTTGATACCGTGGATGCTCCAACCTTAGCACAAATCTACTTTGACAATTTCCTCAAGCATCATGGGATACCATGGGTACTCATCTTTGACCGTGACCCTTGATTCACCAGGAAGTTTTGGGAAGCACTCTTCCAAATACTTGGCACCAAGTTTGCTTTGTTCATGGCCTATCATCCTCAAACTGATGGACAACCCAAATATGCAAATCATACCTTGGAGGATATGTTGCATGCCTTTGTCAATGTACACCATACCAATTGGGATGAATATCTTATAGTTGCAGAATTTGCTTATAATAATTCCAAACAGACAAGCACCAGATTTTCTCCCTTCTTTTTCAATTTTGGCCAAGATTTGCTTGTTCAAGATTCTCTTCTTACTCCTCCTCCATCTCAGGTCCCTCATAATTCCACTTTCTTGACCACCATATCCCAATCTCTCCAACAAGCCAAATCTCACCTCCTTGTTGCTCAGAATCATCAAAAACAATATGCAGACCACCATCATCGTGATCTCACCTTTGAAGTCGGTGATAAAGTCATGTTATCCTCTAGTAACGTACCCCTCCCACTTGATACCCAAGTTTGTAAACTCACCCCTAATTGGATAGGACTTTGAGGTCACCCAAATCATCTCTCTTGTTGCTTATTGACTTGCCTTACCTTGTCATATGCGCATCCACCCTATCTTTCACATTTTTCAAGTTGAAACCCTTTGTTCTAAACCCATCTTCTTTTTCCTCTCATATCCAACCTCCTCCTCCTCCTCCCATCCCTATCAATGATCATGAGGAGTACAAAGTTGATCGTATCCTTGTACATCACCACATTCCACGAGGACACCAACAACATACGGAGTACAAGGTCCTTTGGAAAGGGTATCCCCTTCATGATGCCACATAGGAACCTTTTTCTCACCTCCAAAATGCATAGATGGCCATCCAAGAGTTTGAAGCTTCAATGGCGATGAGGACGTCACTAACATATATAACAATATGGAGTTTAGTGACAAAGTTAGTAGAGCTTATGAAGTAGAAAATAAGACAAATTAGCTTGGAATATTCCAAAAGTATCTAGCTTAGCTTGCACCTCAAATAAGTAGCTTCTAGAAGGTTTCAACTAGCTTAGCTTGCACTCCAAGTAAGCAACTTCTAGAAAGAAGCTTCTTGAGAAGCTTCCTAATTAACTTGGCTTGCACTCCAAGAAAATGGCTCAAGGAAGCTTCTTGAGAAGCTTCTCAAGAGCCTTGTATGATCACTATAAATACAAGAGCTGAAGCTCATGCTAGGCATTCAGAGTTTTCCCACATTCAAGTGTCCCAATGTGAGTTTCTATTCTACTATTTCTCTCCTTGGTCTCAATCTTCTAAATCTAGAATATTCTTATAATTCTTTAGTAATTTGGCATATTGTCTACTTTGTTAGTCTTGACTAACTCATCTGTGAAATCCATATAATTACAACCAAAATATGACAAGTCAAGAATGTTTTTGTGATCGTCACATTGATACAAATTTTTACTCATAATTTTTACTCACCTTTGTACTCATAAAAATTATTTAGGTACTCATAAAATGTCCTACAAGGAAGTGATTGGAAGTGAAAATTTGAATTATCTAGAAACACAAGAATCTATAAATGCTCAAACATCCTTATTGCTCTTCATTGCATGTCAACAGTCCTAAGAATTGATGAGTTAAAGAAATTTTCTCCTTTGATGCAAAGGGGAGAAGGCTTCCACATAGAACACAAGAAGGATGGGAAGACCCCATCAAGCCATATAAGGGAGAGACAAAAGAGGTAGAATGGGGTTAGGCCCCAATAGTATCAAAATGAGAAATCTGTTGTACCGTACCTAAGATATCCAAGATATGCAAGTAAAAAAGGTCTACAAACTATTGGAGCATCCAAAGAAACATCACCTAGAGTGATTGCTCTCTATAACACCAATAGCTAGACATATGATCTAAAGATGAAATTTGGTTTTGTAACATATGGAAGGATGTTATACATGATGAAAAAAGTAGATTCCCTTTGGTCAAAGCGTGTTTGACCAACCAGGTGGGACTAGGACTGACACATCACCCATCCAAGCAAGTAATCTAAGGGTGGAGATCACTGATAGGTCATCTATCCATGTACCTAATCCTATGGTGGAGCTTCTTTGGAGGAGTCCTCTTTGGCTATATAATAAAGAGAAAGTGCTCCTTTGGTGCATCAGAGTTTGACTGTGGAATTTGTGTTTCCTCTATTGTGTTTCTCCATCCTTGACAGATTACACTCTCTTATGGATTGCACTAGCCAATGCTCTCTATAGAGCAATGTACACATGCTATATAAAGTATGCTACAAAGTATGAGAGTGAGAGTGATACGTCCTAACATCTAATATGATAAGTTCTCATGCACTCCTTGACAAATGTGTCAAATGCCATGTCCAATCGCTCCATATAATTCCATGGCTAGAGGAACAAAGAGGTGACCTTGGTGCATACCCCTATACTTGGAGACCTTGCGTGTTGTTGCTTTGCTCTGCTCTGCTCACAACCCATCCAAGAACATGAGTAACCACCTCCTCCAAAATTGCATCATGCATAAGCACTATAACCACAATATCCGCCACTATCACTTGATCATCTCGGACCAACTATAAGTCTAATTTAACATGTATCATCTACAAAGAATATGAACGCTCCTTCCACTCTATTGTGCCATAGAAAACACTATATCCCTGATGGCATCATGGGTAGCTATCCTCTATCCTCCAAAAGGACATCATGTCATATAATCCGCTGCTTCATCTAGTGTAGAACCACACTCATAAGTGAGTAACAAAGATACAAACAAGTGGACCAAACCTAAGAGGAATCTCATCATGATAGAGAAAGTGGCCCGTGCAAGTCGGAATGCACTAATGCATGGTTGAGCTAGGATCAAAGAGCCTATACCCTTGCTAAAGCAAGAGCAAAGATGTGCTCTAGTTGCTTGGGGAATGGACGAGTCAACTAAGAGAGAATGTAGTATATGCTAACATTGTTGCTCTATCAAGGAAGACTACAAACCTTTGGTCCAATTTGATGGTAGTGAAGTAAAAAATGAAAGGTCCTCCCATGCCCATGGAGATAGACCATCTCTTGTCTAATAACACTTGGAGGGAAAAGGATCCCTCCTCCATCTTGATCACTTAAGTCTCCAAAACTAACCTATCAGTAACCACAAAATGGGAGGAAGTAGAGATGATGCCTAGAGAGCCCAACTACCAAAAATGCTATAGGCGCCAATCTGCTCCATAGATAATAGGTCTACCTCTCCACACAAGATTAGTAGAGATATTTTTCTACGTGCCAAATCCCTTGTCACACACTTAGATGTCCTTGGTCCAATGATATCACCAAAGGCTCCCATAATTCTCCTATCAAAATCTCTTAGACATGATAAGAAAGTCAAGGAAGGGAGAACCATGTATAGAAGGTAAGTCAATTGATGGTCAATACTAGAGGATAGTATACCAAATGCCACCTGTGGATCTCCTAGTAGAGGAAGGTCATGCACATGGAGAATATCCTCTTCAAGGGCAATGCCTAAGAAGCATGTGACAAAATCCTCAGATCCTACTAGCACTCCAAGAATGCATAGTCTATATGTAGATGTGACACACCTCTCTAGAAGCTCAAGATGAGGAGGGATATTTGAAAGGGACCATGCTTTGCACTTTGACACCTTGGCTCTTGAGCCTACAAGATGTAGCTTGGTAGTCAAGTGATCAAAGGCCTGCCTAATTTGAACTATGAGGCTCACAATGTATGTTCCATCTGCTAAGGAGAGAAATATAGAACCAAGCATGGCCAAAGTAGTAGATAAGAGAGCTTTGAAGTGAGCCATGGCAAACAAAGGTCCTCTTGAAGGGTCTCCTTATTGCGTATCGACAATTGACTCCAAGATTGTGACTCCTTCCTATGACCATCCATGCTAGTAATAAAAGGTACTAGGAGAGCCATATGACAATTGCATAAAGGGAATGAGACTTGCCAAGGATCTATTGGCCTCCCTTATGTAACAATATGGAGTTTAGTGACAAAGTTAGTCAGGCTTACAAAGCCTGTACACATAAGACAAATTAGCCTAGAATATTCCGGAAGTACCTAGGAAGCTTCTTAGGAAGCTTCTCGGCTAGCTTAGCTTGCACCTCAAGTAAGTAGCTTCTAGAAGCTTCCAACTAGCATAGCTTGCATGCCAAGTAGGCGACTTCTAGAAGGAAGCTTCTTGAGAAGCTTTCTAGTTAACTTGGCTTGCACTCTAAGAAAGCGGCTTGAGGAAGCTTCTTGAGAAGCTTCTCAAAGGCCTTGTATGCTACCTATAAATACCAAAGCCAAAGCTCATACTAGGCATTCGGAGTTTTCCCTCATTAAAGTGTCCCAATGTGAGCTTCCATTCTCCTATTTCTCTCCTCAGATTTGGGATTTTACATTGGTATCAAAGCAAGAATGGGATGGATGGAATTTATGGACCACCAAATCTACTTCCACCAAACCATTCAGATTTTTGCATCCAAATACTACCCAAATATTGTTTCACACAATTCATCACCTTGCACTTTGGACAAGATTTTCTGCATATGATCACCATATCTGAGGAACCCTTGGTGGTTCTGAATGTAACTTATGGAGAACGGTGGACGTGTTGTTTCTATGTGTTAGTAAATTAGATAGATTAAGGGTGGTATGATAGAGTAGAAACCATGGCGGCAATACCCAATGTTATCCTTGCTATGCAACAACAAATCGAGCACCTTACTCGATTGTTGGATGAACAAGATCTTCAACGATAAGAGCAGGTGGAGAGAGTACCAATTTGAGAAGGAGAAGATCAGATCAGATTCCCTAAACCCAAGATATTTAAAAGCAAGAATCTTCCAAGCGCAGTGGAGAAATTTGTGTTTGATTGTGAACATTATTTTGAAGCTATCAATCTACAAGATGAGCAAAAACAGATTCTCTTGGCTTCTAGCCAATTGGATGGAGTAGCAAAGCTATGGTAGAGATTCCGAGTGGAGTGAGCTGAACAACAAATGGTTGCACCAATCTTGACATGGGCAGAATTCAAGAGTGCAATAATTAGTCGGTTCCAAGCTATAAATGCCATGCGGGCTGCACGGGATAAGTTGGTAGAGTTGAAACAGATTGGCTCTGTAAGAAGTTACATCACGCAATTCCAAAATACCATCATGCAAATTCCAAATATATTGGAACGTGAAGCTCTGGATCGATTTGTGAGGGGCTTGAAGGCAAGAACCAAAATAGAGGTAACCATGCAAGAGCCACACCGCTTGGAGGAAGCCATGCGGTTGGCCAAATGTTTTGATTCCTTGGTGGCAACAACTTGGCCTCGACTTCGACCTCCACGGAGCCTACCAATACACTACATACAAGTGAAGGAGCCAGCACCAATGGAGATTGATGCCATCCAACAAAGACTACTTGGCATGGCAGATAGAGAGAAACTGCGACAAAATGGTGGTTGTTTTTATTGTCGCCAATTGGGGCATCGCATTGCTGAATGTCCACTCAAGAATGGATGACCTTGATAAGTTGCCCATGTAGAGGTTGTGGAGTGGAATGATCAGGGAAACAAAGAATCCCAATAGGAAATTTTGAGCCACCTACTCGGAGCTTGATAAGTTCCAATGGGATTAAATGCTCAACCTATGCAAGTTTGCTTCACTTGCAAGGTACAATATCTAATTGGGGTTGTAGGATTTTGGTTGATTCTAGAAGTTCAGAAAATTGCATGTCTATGCAAGTAGCAAAGGAATTGGGTATTCCTATCAAGCCAATGATTGGAAGTAGTTTGATGATGGCAGATGGTAGAAAGGGTTCTGCATTCCGCACCTCGCATCTTGTTACTTTCAAGATTGGGAAGGAGTATTTGAAGTGTATGAGGTTTGTAGTGGCACCTCTACACTATGATATCATTCTGGGTCTACCTTGGCTTGAATATCATAAGGTTCAATTTGATTGGACCCAACGCCAAATTCAAGTACAACACCAAGGTAGGAATTTCCGGTTAGGTTGTCTGGCACCTCTGAGTAAGACACCTAAGAATCGTCAGTCCTTAGATGGGAAGTTTGTTGAGAAGGTAGCCATGTAGCAAACCTGGCAAGGAGATGAGTCCCAAGATGAGAAGTTTGCCAAGAAAGCAACAATAGAGCAAGCTTGGAAGAGAGACGAGTTCCTAGAAGGGAAGTTTGTTAGTAAGGCAGCCATAGAGCAAGGTTTGGAGGAAGATAAGTCTATATTTGTAGTATGGATCAAGCCAATTGCACAAGAACAATCCACGGAGGGCCAAGAGCTTCATCAAGCAATGGTTGATCGGATTGTTCAGGAGTTTGCAGACGTGTTTCTGGATGATCTGCCAAAGGGATTACCCTTTGATCAAGGTATGCACTTCAAGGTCGAGCTATTGCCAGGGAGTACTTTAGTGAGTAGACCAATCTATTTGCTCTTACCAAAGGAGTTGGAGGAGTTGCATACAACAGTTACAGAGTTGTTGGAGAAGGACTTCATATGACATAGTACCTCTCCTTGGGGAGCACCGGTACTATTTGTTCCAAAGAAGGATGGAGGACTTTGTTTCTATATTGATTATCATGGGTTGAATAAGCAAACCGTGAAGAAAGCATATCCCTTGCCTTGGATTGATGACTTACTTGATGAACTAAGTGGAGCATACTACTTTTCCAAGCTGGATCTTTGTAGCGGTTATTGGAAAATTCCTATTGGTAGAGAGGATGTGCAAAAGACAGCCTTTCGCACCAAGTATGGGCATTTTGAGTAGAGAGTTCTACCCTTCGGACTCACTAATGCTCCAATAGTCTTCATGGATCAGATGCATCGGATGTTGGATGGACTGTTGGATTGGTTCGTGGTGGTGTTCTTGGATGATGTCTTAATCTATAGCAAGATTGAGGCGGAACATATGAATCATGTGCAAGAAGTCCTAAAATGACTACGATAATCAAAATTTTACTGCAAGAAGTCAAAGTGTGCTTTTTGGCATAAGAAGGTTACCTTCTTGGGTCATAAGATCTCATCAGAGGGGATCAAGATAGAAGAAGAGAAAATCAAGGCCATTATTGATTGGCCTACCCCGAAGGATGCTACAAAAGTATGTGCATTCAATGGATTGGCTAGTTTTTACCAACGGTTCATCCATTATTATGCTCATATGGCTACACCATTGATTGGCCTCTTGGGAAAGAACTTGAGCTTCCAATGGACCACCAAGCATGAAGAAGCATTCCAGAAATTAAAGCATATGGTGTCTTCAAGACCCATTCTTCAACCATATGATCCTCAACTACCTTATGTGGTTGATTTTGATACTTCTAACTTTGCAATTGGAGCCGTGCTCCAACAAGAAGTCCAAGATGGACTCCATCCCATTGCCTTTGTGTCTCGCCGACTCAATTCAAGCTGAACAAAACTACTCTGATCAAGATCAAGAATAACTTGCAATGGTATACACCACCAAGGTATGGAGGCATTACCTCTTGGAGAAACAAGTGATCATGCAAACTGATCACAAACCATTGTTGGAGACCTTACACTTGGAACACATGAAAAGCCGACATCATTGATAGGAGGAACAACTCCAACTATATGACATCAAACTTGAGTACATACCAGGTCGGTTCCATGTCATTCCTAATGCTTTATCACGATGACCTGATTTGAAGTCTCTTCTTCTCATCACAACAAAAATTTTAACAGTGTCAGTTGACTCCAAGGTCCAAAACGAGTTTCATTCAGCTCTACACCAAGATCCCTTCATCCAAATGGTACATGGTCACCTTACGGCATGTGATAAGGAGTACAACACCTTCTTCATCAAGGAGAGCCTTTTATTCCATGAGGACCGGATCTATGTTCCAACTAAAGGTGATCTTCAACTTGTGCGCCTTCAAGAAGCCCATGATTAACCCATCGCTGGTCACAAGGGTGTGGACAAGACCTTGGGTACCCTCCAACATCAATGGTGGTGGCCCAACATGACACGAGATGTTCAAGAATTTGTCCAATCATATGAGAGTTGCTAACATAACAAGGCCAGCAACCAGAAGCCGAGTGGACTCCTTGAACCACTTGCCGTTCCATATGCTTGTTGGGAGCATGTGAGCTTGGATCTTATCACATCCTTGCCAAATACAAAACAAGGACACACCACAATCGTGGTGTTTGTGGATAAGCTTAGTAAGCAAATCCACTTGGCACCAACATGTGATACCGTGGATGCTCCAACCTTAGCGCAAATCTACTTCAATAATGTCTTCAAGCATCATGAGATGCCACCTGTACTCATCTCCAACCGTGATCCTTGATTTACAAGGAAGTTTTGGCAAGCGCTCTTCTAGATACTCGGCACTACATTTGCTTTGTCCATGGCCTATCATACTCAAACTGATGGACAAACCAAACGTGCAAATCGTACATTGGAGGATATGTTGCGTACCTTTGTCAATGTCCACCATACAAATTGGGATGAATGTCTTGCTATTGCAGAAGTAGCCTACAACAATTCCAAACATGCAAGCATTGGATTTTCTCCTTTCTTTCTCAATTTTGGCCAAGATCCGCTTGTTCCCCTCCATCTCAAGTTCCTCATACTTCCACATTCTTGACCACTATATCCCAATCTCTCCAACAAGCCAAGTCTCACCTCCTTGTTGCTCTTCTTGCTCCCCCTCCATCTCAGGTTCCTCATACTTCCACATTCTTGACCACTATATCCCAATCTCTCCAACAAGCCAAGTCTTACCTCCTTGTTGCTCAAAATCACCAAAAACAATATGTGGATCACCATCGTCGTGATCTCACCTTTGAAGTCAGTGATAAAGTCATGCTATCCTCTAGTAACCTCCCTCTCCCACTTGATACCCAAGTTTGTAAACTTGCCCCTAATTGGATGGGACCCTTTGATATCACCCAAATTGTCTCTCTTGTTGCTTATTGACTTGCCTTGCCTTGTCACATGCATATTCATCTTGTCTTTCATGTTTCCAAGTTGAAACCCTTTGTTCCTAACCCCTCTTCCTTTTCCTCTCAAGTCCAACCTCCCCCTCTTCCTATCCCTATCAATGATCATGAGGAGTACGAAGTTGATCATATCCTTGCGCGTCGCCATATTCAACAAGGCTGTCACCAACATACGGAGTACAAGGTCCTTTGGAAAGGGTTTCCTCTCCATGATGCCACATGGGAACCTCTTTCTCACCTCCAGAATGCACAGATGGCTATCCAGGAATTCGAAGCTTTCCTAGCGACAAGGACGTCACCAACTAGCGGCGGAGGAATATGTAACAATATGGAGTTTAGTGACAAAGTTAGTCAGGCTTGCGAAGTAGCACATAAGACAAATTAGCCTAGAATATTCCAAAAGTACCTAGGAAGCTTCTTGGGAAGCTTCCCAGCTAGCTTAGCTTGCACCTCAAGTAAGTAGCTTCTAGCTACTTCCAACTAGCTTAGCTTGCATGCCAAGTAGGCGGCTTCTAGATGGAAGCTCTTGAGCTTCCTAGTTAACTTGGCTTGCAGTCTAAGAAAGTGGCTTGAGGAAGCTTCTTGAGAAGCTTCTCAAAGGCCTTGTATGCTACCTATAAATACCAAAGCCAAAGCTCATGCTAGGCATTCGGAGTTTTCCCTCATTCAAGTGTCCCAATGTGAGCTTCCATTCTCCTATTTCTCTCCTCGGATTTGGTCTTTTACACTAAGCTCTCTAAAGATGGATGCCCAAGAGATGCTATTAATAGCATTCTCAACATTCACCTATAGGACAGCCCACTTTGGATGGATATCTAGGAATGGCTTGATACATAGGGAAATAGCCTCACAACCTCCATGTGTAGCTACTCTAAGTTGATGTAGATTGAGGTGCTCCTGGAAGTGAGATTGATGTTGAAGGACAATGGTGCGACTAGCCAAGCACAAAAAGATCTTTCCAATAGTAATTGGTCTAATGCTCCCCGTGCCGTTCTCCATCATGAGAATTCAATTAGCCTCCAATACCCAACTAACTGACATAAGAATATCTCCCTTTGCTATTGTTACAACCACTTGAAACAACTTGGTAAAGCCACTAAAAGGATCATCTCCTTGAAAGCAATCTCTAAGATGCTCAAATACCATCCTTGACAAGCCTCTTCAGGAGAGGCAAGGGGTAGTGCAGAATGCTTGTGCAAAAAGCAACATATCAAGACATAAAAGTTACTCATGTTGATAATTAAGAACTCTAATTGTACTCCCTCTCCTTCAATAGGATGTAGTGAGCATAGAGAAGAGATAGTTTCATCAATGGGACCAACAATAGACAAAGGGTGTAGCGCTCGTGCTACTTTACTAAACTTTCTTGCTTGACCCAATGTCCTACACCGTCATAATCGAGTGGACTTTGTGGTATCCTATAGAAGAATTTGTCTCCTAAAACATGTAGCCCTAACTGACTCCTCCTATAGGGTAGCCCAATCTCCCTCTCAAAATTGATGAAAACTAGCAACCACCTCTCTATGTTGTGCACATCCCCATCTAGCATAATGAAGGCACCATCAAGGGAATAAGAGGAATAAGAACCATGCTAACTCGTCCAAGGGATCACATGCCAAATGATCAAATGGTAGGCAAAAAGCCTATCTAGCTTCATGTTGGTGTGTATGGGGTAACCTATGGAATAGCCGTGGACATGGGAGAGTAGTCTCAAATAATCCTAAAATTCAACCTGCTTAAGATATTAACCACTCCCACAACTCGATCGGTATACCTAGAATGATGACCAAAGGGATAGATGAAATGTGCATAATCCAAAGTGTCATCGCTA
Source organism: Lunularia cruciata (assembly GCA_948567375.1). Classification (NCBI taxonomy): domain Eukaryota; kingdom Viridiplantae; phylum Streptophyta; class Marchantiopsida; order Lunulariales; family Lunulariaceae; genus Lunularia; species Lunularia cruciata. The sequence goes on from OX419756.1 coordinate 17,729,029, forward strand.
TCAAAGTGGTCGCTTGTCTCTTGAGCACATGAGCATTCCAAGTGGTCCAATCATAATCTTTGTGTATCCTTTGCACATAGGTCTTTACACCTTGCAAGATAAAGAATCAATGACACATCGTGCATAGTATATCTCAAGCCACTCTAAGCGGCCCCACATGGGGAAGTGTAATTATGGCTAGCATAAGAATAACAATCATATCACATAATGTTCCTCTCTATCTTTCTCCACACCTTTAAAACCATAACCTCTTCATCCCAACTCAAATTAATAAATGCAATCTTTTAAATTTCAAAAATTATATGATTTTTATTTCAAAATATTTAATTATTTTTTATAAAATTTAAATTTAAATTAAAAAATTTAATTTAATTTTTCAATCTAACATTCTCAGGGTAAAATAATCATTCTAAACTTTACAAAATTCTAAATTTAATTATAATTATGTATTCAATTTTTCACAATCTTTAATCAAATATCACTAAAATTAAAGACGATTGAAATCGATTATTCAATATGAAATATACAAATAAACTATTTAAAACTCTAGAGTATCTTTGTCTCTTTTCTCTTTCTTTCGATCCCTCTCCTATCCTATCCCTATCGTATCCTTATCCTATCTCGGTCCTCTTCCCTCTCATCCCCGAAGCAGGTTCGCAATCAAGCTACTTTAAAGCGTAGCAGTACAATATTGATGGTTCATAAAGCAATGACCAATAACTCATGCCCGTGTTACACTCCTACTCGTAAACTACTTTATAGCGTAGGCGTACAATATTAACAGTTTATGACTTTAAAGGTAGCAGTACAATAGTGATGAATCTATGAGTCAAGGACCAATACTCATGCGCGGTGTTACACTCCTTATAAACTTAGATCTGGAACTTAGATCTAGATCTTCTTATCCCGTTCCCTCTCATCCCCGAAGCAGGTTCGCAGTCAAGTTACTTTGAAGAGAAGCAGTACAATATTGATAGTTTATAAGTCACTAACGAACAAGTCATGTGCTTGTTACACTCCTACTCATAAACTATTTTAAAGCGTAGCAGTACAATGTTGACAGTTTATGCTCAGTGACCAATAGTTCATGTGCGCGTCACACTCCTAGTTATAAACTACTCCAAAACGTAGCAGTACAATATTGATGGTTTATGAGTAATGACCAATAACTCATGCGCAGTTACACTGCTTTTTACAAACTTAGATCTGGACACCAACATGTTTCTCCGCTCTGAACTCAAAACTGATTTTGAAATCGCTCTTGACCCAATTTATATATAAAGTATTCGTTTCTCAGGATACGAGGTAAAAGGGGACCGCGTAGGAAAAGGGAAGACCCCATCAAACCGTACAAGAGAGAGAAATAAAGGTAACATGGGGCTAAGCCCCAATAGAGTATGTATGAGTGGGCGGGTATAGGGTTTAGGGTACAATAGGATTTTGATATGATGGGATATGAGTGGGCGGATCACATCAGTACGCAAATTCAGGCTACCGCGTTCATGGCACTGTAGCTTAATACTGTACAATGGTTGAGGGAACAGGAAAGGGGCTCGAAGTCAGTTCAGGGGTCTTTGGGGAGTTTCCAAGAGGGTGGATCGTGTTCCTGTGTAGAAACGTGTTCATGTCAGATGAGTTGGAGGATGATTGTAATGTAGAGCAAAAGCGGCAAAAAGTTTCCACACCTGAGTGATGGGACTGACATTTGAGGTACTGTCAGAGGGACGTGGAAGTGCCTATGTTGCATCTGGGAGTTCTCTGAGCTTTTAGTTTTCAGATGCCAACTACTTCCAAGCGCCACGATAAGTTCCTTCAATAAGTGGACATCAACAAAATAAAAAGTTAAAGACAGTACAGGCAATCAGGAATACATGCCAAGTGCTTGTTCTTGATTGAAAATGCAGGCGGACCGATGATAACAAAGTAAAAGGCGACCGCGTAGGAAAAATGAAGGATGGGAAGACCCCATCAAGCCGTACAAGGGAGATAAAAAAAGGTAACATCGGGCTAAGCCCCAGATGATAACAAAGTGTGTCATGATTAACAAGGTCTTATCTTGTCAGGTCTTTTTCGTTTATATTTTCTTATCAATTTGGATATAGTAGGTCTTGTGAGGCAAATTTCTCGTACAGTCACTATTCAGGATTAGGTCGTTCAATAAGTGGACGATCAACAGAATTGAAAAGTTAAAAAACATCTGTCATAACTTAACACGTGGTTCTGTTCAGTTTCTTTTGACAATTAGTTTCTTTGAGATTAACTTCAAAGTATAATTAATGTTACCATACCTCGTTTTGATTGGTGATGATATGGGAGTAGATGCCAAGTGCTTGCTGTATAATGCTTGGAAGGCCGCAGATTACGCGTAGTACATGCAATCAGGAATACCTGCCAAGTGCTTGGTGTTGATTGAAAATGCAGGCGGACAGAGGATAACAAAGTATGTCATGATTAACAAGGTCTTATCTTGTCAGGTCTTTTTCGTTTGTATTTTGTTACCAATTTGGATATAGTAGGTCTTGTGAGGCAAATTTCTCGTACAGTCACTATTGAGGCTTAGTTCATTTTAACTGTTGTACTTTATCCTTATGAGCTTGACGGGTCTTTGTGATTATCATTCCGGACAAGGAACATTCAAAGGTTCACACGAGTTAAATACTCATAATATGAAAATTTTGTGAAATAGATCTTTGCATCGTGATTATGTAAATTTATATTGTTTATTATATTTATATATAATATATTATTTATTGTAAAATTGTATTGTCTTTACATTCCATTCCATTAGACAAAAACACGAAGGAGAAGGAGACCCCATCAACCCAGCTCATGGGTGAATCATTAGATATTTAAAGAAATATTATCTAATGGAATTGTACTCTGTAAATTGCACTAGCACATGCTCTCTGGCATTGGCAGTAAATGGTCATGGTTATTTTCTCTTTTAACACTAATTTTTACTCGGAAGAAATTGAGATTGATATCATTCTTTTCTAGAATCGAAATCCTTGTGTCATATTGGACCACACGATCAAAATTTATAATAAAAATTTCATATAGAGTTCTAAAGCTAAAGCAACAAGGATATGATCATATTGTACACTCATATATTGTATTAGAAGACTTTAGAATCGAAATATTGTTGAGAACGTCAAGATAGTGAGTTGAAATTGACATCTAATATGTAAGATTAATTAAATGATACAAAATATTGTAGGCAGCATGCTATTAATACCAAAGCTGTTTCAAATAAGTGTTTATTTGCATTTTAGATCTAGGTATAATCTGCAAATTTACTCTTATCACCGAGGAAGCTATACTGTTCTTTGCTCATTTGACATATTGTAGTGTAGATTACTCTCTATACTTGTGTTTTTTTTTTTAATGTCAGTTGGATATAGATTTTTGACTCTCTCTATTTTCACTATTTCATAAAAAAATTCCATTTTTTATTTTTATTAGCATTTTTGGTGCATTATATTATTTTTATATTATTGGGCCAGTTTTGGATTCTTCCTTTTTATTTACATTTTTTGGGATTTCTATATTCTTTCTTTCTTTTTCTTTGGGGTGTATTATTAGGAAAATCAAAAGAATAAATACCTTGAGAAGTTAAATGCAAGGCACCAAGGAGTGCAAAAAGGAGAGAGGAGCATGAAGCCCCATGAAACCAACTGGTCTCAAACTGAAGCAGCAAACCTCCAAGCCCAACCTAGGAAGAAGCCACAAAGCAAGCAGCAAGTAACTACAGGTGGACAGTGTAATAGAGGTCTTCTAAATTGGGCTTGTATGCCATTTATGTTACATTTGAAAGTTAGATGTTATTGTATGGTTCAGATATCAACCGCAACTCTTCGAGGATCAACAAGGGGTTTTAAATTTAGAAAATAAGGAATCTGTATGGAAGTGGGTCATTTTTGTAACAATTTTTACTAGACCACATAAAGATTCCGTAACAATCCATAGAGAAAGGGAAATTAAAATTTAATAGCCCCCCTACAAAGATATTAAGTGATGATAAGGGTCCATTCACATATAATGTGCATGTGATTAGTTATGAGTTACCTGGAAAAGGAATACTAATGAAGACCATGGAGATTGTACCACATGGCAATTGTGTTTTTTCAGATTAGAACACATGGCACGAGGCATTTGAATCTGCACATTTCAAAATGGAAGAAGACATATGCTGAACCAATTCCCTCCTAAAAATTGAAACTCCATTCCTAAATTTCCCTCCTTTCTCTTTAGCATGAAGGAATTGTCCATGGTGCTATCAAAGATTGGGAATTTAGCAAACAAAGGGTATGCACTACAATCAAGTGTGGTTTTAGACGGTGTTCTTAGTGTGAAATTGATTTCTTTTGTAGAGTTTCAAGGTTCTCCGCACAGATGTGTATTTTTACCCACCAAAAAAAAATTTTAGATCCATAAGAAGGTGCATAGTCATTCAAACCATGGAGTAATCCTTTCCTATTCTCTCTTTTGTAGAATTTTTGTCCACTCACAAGTCTCTCACTATCATTCTTTCTATTCTCATGGGTGTTTGAATTCAGCTCCAAGTGTTGGATTCTATGAGCTCTTGAGCATCGAATCCTAAATCCCTTCATCAATAACTTCATTGCATTCTCTGTCTCTTTCACAGCCTTCATCAATAGACTTGGGTTTGTCAATGACTTTGTGGAGTAGAGGTAATCTAAATCTAATGATAACAATGATAGATTCAAGATAGTGACTCATCATTATGCATAAATTTTAGATTATTTTGATGATCCCAAACACTTTAAATCAGATTCATGAAGCCCTGCAAGCAGCCGCTAAAAAATAGCATTGCTTTTAGTATGATCGCCACATTTCTTATGAAGTTTGAGAGTGGATTTCCATGTACCATGATAAGAGACCAAGTGAGTGGTAAATGAGCCAGATATATGAAATCTTACAAATAGAGAGTGGAAGGATAAATGCACCAAAGAAGGTCTCACCAAGAAGGAATTGAAATGCAAATTAAAAACTAAAGAGGAGAAGTTGAATTCTATGTGTTCTTATGTTTGGATGCAAAGCTAACGTATCTCTTCTTGCTCTTGTAAGTTTGGGGTTGGGCAATGAAGCAAATATGAGTGTATCAATGGAGGAAAGTGGTGACACTTGAATAAGATCTTGGGTGCAAATCCAAGAACAATAGAAGAAAGAGATGGTAGATAACATCCCTTTGTCTGGTATTAGTATTACATTTCTTGGTGCCTTTGAGTTTGGATAGGATATGGATCAATTATTAGAAGAAGAGAGTTTATCTCAACTTCTTGATTATTCTCAACTTGGTGTGAAAGATACTACTGTATATGAGTTTATCCAGAGCAGGAAAAGTGTAGGAGGAGGAGTGAAACATGCATGCATTGACACAAGAGGAGTGAAAGATCCATACCTCTAGAAAGAAGGGGTAAAAGTGCAACATTTTTGTCAAAAAGGACTGAAAGATGCAAGTGAAGGAGGAAGAGAAGGAGAATCTAATGTGGGAAAATATTGACAAGAAGATGGTTTGGAGGAAAAAGGTTACTAAAGCCCATAAAAATTTGGCACTCACAATAGCAACTTTTTTGCAAGATCTTGCTAACCAAGCAAAATAAAAGAGTGAGCCGATGGAAGCATGAGAGAGGTATAAGTTGGCAGAGGTAGAAGCTCAAATATTGGCAGAGATAGAGAAGCAAAGAGCACAAGTGGAAGCAAAGAAGATGATGATGTTTGAGAAACCAAAGAAAACATTTAGAGCACCTTTGATTCAAGGAGAGTGAAGCAAAATCAAAGCATGTCTATTCCATGATAGTAGAATTAGCAAAAATAGGGAAATCAGCTGATGAGATTAATAGTTAATGACAGTGGTCTCTCAAATAGATCCTACCAAAAAGAACAGTATTGATCTTGATCTTATAGGTCCAATGCCGGATTACCATCCCTCTACATTAAGTGATGGATCACTGTCCAAGTGGATTTGAACTATAATGGGAGAAATAAGTATTTTGTAATTGCATATAAAAATAGAACAATATGATTCATTCTCTTCCATTCTATTAGGTGTTCTTGTATATTGGTTCTCATTGACTTTTATTTTGTATGAATGATTTGTCTTATGAATTATTACTATTTATCATTTCTATCTTGAATATGTTGCTCTAAAATAAGTGAAACTTCTCTGAGTGAGTGATAAGGTGAGAGTGATAGAAACAATGATTGATGGAGTGATTTATGTTTTCATATATTTCATTCTTTTGTGGAAAGGAATTTTTTGATAAATGTCATAGTTATGAATTAGATTTGACTTTAGTTGAAATGAGTAATAAATTTTTTGCACAGTCCAAGTCCAAATGCTTTGACTCTTGGCAAGGGCCACTTGAGGAGGCGAGGGACCACAAGGCCATGCAGGCTGTATATTTGGAAACTAGGGGGCCATGGAGGCCATGTATAGGAAAAATCTGGGCCATGTACTCTCCTTAGTGCTAAGGAGAGTACAGGGCACCAAAACTGACCCTTAAAGGGCCATGTAGAGCATGATGCAGATTGATATTCAAACCCATGCTACGCATTGATCTTTCTTTTTGTGTGTCAGCTAGGAGGAAAAAAGCATGGTAGACAGCTTGCAAGTTAAAAGCCACAAGAACTAACCATGTTATTAAGTGTAAAAATATTATGCTAGCAAGTGATTTCTCAAAAATAAAATTTCTTGCTACAAGAGAGAACACATTCTCAAATATATGCAAACATCAAGAGATTTAACCTTAGGAAACTGCTATTGCAACCCAAGTGTTTGCTTTTAGCACTCATGATATGAAAAGATGTTTAGGCTCCCAACACTCTCCCTCCCTCCTTGGTTATTGATTGTAAGAATTGTGCTCGCTTGCCAAGAGTTTCACAATTTTGTGCTCTCATGGTGTCTAAGAAGTCATAAAAGCTTTGGAGGAACATCATTTGTTTTGGGAATCACTTTGAATATGATCCACTATTTCACCAAATCTAGACTTGGATCCAAACAAGAAAATAGTATCTGGATGCTCACATCTACACAAATCTGTTATATAAGAAGGAAATATAGACATTTTCTACAAGAACACAACAAGAAATATAAACAATTTTTACTGAAATTTGCAATTTCCTATCACCCAAAAAATCTTTCAATAATTTTTTATGGAAAAGTCAAAAATCCAGATTATTCTCAAGCCACGATGATCTTAGTAATCTTTGCTACAATGCTCATTACATAAATACAAAGGCCACAGACAATGGATGTGGCTAAATTTATATATATATATATATATATATATATATATATATATATATATATATATATATATATATATATATATATATAAAACTGATATTATAATAAAATGTCATAAGCCTAGGCTTTGTGCCTTGATCCTCTCTCTATGGCCAAGGTGTTCTATTGCTGAATCCAAGTGTGGAAATAAGGAGGATGTAAACATCAAACTAAAACACCCTATAGCTATCCTCTCAAGGGCAGTCATAGGTAGATCTTGAAAAAACTCCACCAAACCATCATATGGATCTGAGCTATAATCTCTCAAGTGCACAGATTTCCACTCCTCAATACAAAAGTCAATAGAAGGACAATATCCAAAGTGAACCTTTATGCTACACGCAAAGAGAAGGACAAGAAGATCCCCTCAAGCAATATGGAATTTTAAACAAAGAGAGCAAACTGCAATAAGAAAAAAAGACTTTTGAAAAAGATAGATTTAACATACCCCAAATTAGCAGTAGACCTTCTCCCTTAGCAGATGTAAAGGAGATTGATTGTATAGTAGCACTACAATAATTTTTATAGGATCTGTAATAAATTAAAAGATCTGCAATAATTTGTAGATCTTACCAGCAGACAAGAACTGAGACTTACACTTTCACATAGTCGCTAGAGGTGCTTAAGCCGGCAATGAGAAAAAGACAACTGTGTAGAAAACACAAAGTATGGGATGAGACAAGAGTACAAGAATGAGACAAGAGTAAATTGAAGTTAAGCTCCAATCATATCGATAAGAGAAATATACACTATTGCACCTAAGATATCCTTGTTAGGTAAGTTGTAAAGTCTACAAACTACTGGAGCATCTAAAGAAGCATCACCTAGTGTAATTGGTCTCCTATGGATTGCATCAACTAGTGCTCTTTGTAGAGCAATGAACACTTGTTGTCTAGAATATGCAACAAAGTATTAGAGTGAGAATGGTACTCTTGATATCTAATATGATATGCTCTACCACACTCTCTGAAAAATGTTTCAAATGCCATATCCATTGGCCCTTATAATTGGAGGCCTTGCTTGCTTTTGCTTCACTTGCACCCGTCCAAAGGTTAAGTAATCACTCCTTCCAAAAGTGTATCATGCGAAAGATCGATAACTACAGCACCCATTACAATCAAATAATCATCTCGGACTAAATATAAGTATGCCTTGACACTTTCCATCAAGCCACCTAAATTACTAAATTTTTATTAAATACTAAATTCATAAAATTTCAAACAATGAATCTATATGCTATAGAATCCCAAATGAAACACCATGAGAATTATACTTCCCATACGAGAGTAGCATCACATGGGAGGAAAGAAACACCCACCATCTATGAGTTACTCCCACAAATATAAAGCATTTCACATGCGAATCTAAAGTATTTGAATTAACCATTAAAACGTGTCGGTTAAATTTTTCCCCAACAGATGAAATTAAAAAGAGAAGATATATTACTGACCTGTGCCCTAAAATTCATATTTATCTATTTTACTATTTCCTCAATATTTAGCTTTTCGAATGATGGTGCGATTTCCAAGAGTGGAATGAATATAGATGCCGTAAAATTGTTCGTTGTCTTCACAACTCTACTGAATTTAACCGTTTCACAAAATGAGGGAATGTTGTTCGAATTAATTTGGAAATTAATTCAGTAGCGGAGTCAATCTGTATCCGGAAGACTGTGAGATTTCTACTCCACAATGGTTACTGTTTCTGACTACGATGTATCCAGTAATTTTGGGAATTCGGACCCCAATGTCTATTCTTTTGGAACGTATTCACTATACTCTGCACAAAATAACCTGCATTCACGTTCGCGATCAAGGTGGCTGAAATCAAATCACTAGGGGTTTCAATAATAAAAACCAAAGGTTACTTCCGGGTGATAGTTTGTTTTCAGTAGGTTAGGTTTTTGTAAAATAATTGACGGGTGATGAAAGTCTCAAGAGCATTCAATTATTATTTTATATAAATTAATATTAAAATCTGGATTCCAGAGTGGGATACGAGCTGTATTAAATAGTCAAATCGATATAAAATCTGTATCTCAAAAATGAAAGGGTGTAAAACCCATAGTACACATAAATATTTTATAAATGCTTTAAATAATGCCCATGACCTATAATGGGCAAACTAAAAAGGCGTAGGAAAAATGAAGGATGGGAAGATCCCATCAAGCAGTACAAGGGAGAGACAAAAAGGGTAACATGGGGCTAAGCCCCAATAGAGTCTGTATGAGAAATCTGCACATCTTGGGCAAAGGGGATTTTTTCCATAACTTTCTTATATAAGGATTCTGCGCAGTAGGGGGTCTCAATAGTCATAAAGAGGAAAAAGGCGATTGTGTAGGAAAAATGAAGGATGGGAAGACCCCATCAAGCCGTACAAGGGAGAGACAAAAAAGGTAACATGGGGCTAAGCCCCAATAGAGTCTGTATGAGAAATCTGCCCTACCGCACCTAAGATATCCGAGCTATGCAAGTCGTACGGTCTACACACAACTGGAGCATCCGAAGAAACATCACCTAATGTGATTCCTCTCCTATGGATTGCACCAGCCACTACCCTCTGTAGAGCAATGGACACATGTTGTCTAAAATATGCTACAAAGTATGAGAGTGAGAGTGGTACCCCCTATCGCCTAACATGATAAGCTCTTGCGCACTCCCTAACAAATGTGTCAAATGCCATTTCCATCGCTCCATATAACTCCAAGGCTAGAGGAACAAAGAGGTGACCTTGCTGCATGCCCCTTTACTTCGAGACCTTGCAACCTGCTGTTGCACTGGCCGCCCATCCAGGGGGATGGGTAATCACTCCCTCCAAAACTGTATCCCGCGTAGGGGCTGTGACCACGACATCCGCTACTGTCACCTGATCATCTCAGACCAAGTATAAGTCTGCCCTGACACATGTTGTTTGCAAAGCATACAAATTCTCCCTCCAAGCCAAGTATCCACTCTCTCGCGCCATAGCAAAACACTTTGTCTCTAATGGCATCATGGGAAGCTATCCTCTGTCCTCCAAAAGGACACCGTGTCATGTGGACCGCCGCTGCATCTAGTGTAGAACCACACTCACAAGTGAGTATTGAAGATGCAGATGGGTGGACCAAACCTAAGCAAAACCTCATCGCTGTAGAGAAAGTAGCCGGTGCGAGTCAAAAAGCCCTAATGCATGGTCAAGCTAGGATCCAGGAGCCTGCACCCTTGCCGGAGCAAGAGTGTAGATGTGCTCTAGTAGCCTAAGGAATGGACGAGTCAACTAAGAGAGAATGTAGCGTATGCTCACACTGTCGCTCCATCAAGGAAGACTGTAAACCTCTAGTCCAATCTGGCGATAGTGAAGCAAATGGTGGAAAACCCTCTCATGCTTGTGGGGATAGACTATCTCTCATATGCCGCAATAACACCTAGAGAGAAAAGGCTCCTCCCTCCACCTCTATCACATAAGTCTCCAAAATTGGCCTATCAGCAACCACAAAACAAGAGGAAAGTAGGGGTGTTGAGAGAGCCCAACTACCCAAGAACGCTATAGGTGCAATCTCCTCCATAAAAAGCAAGCCAACCCCACCACATGAGATTGGTAGAGTTTTCTGTCTACGTGCCAAATCCCCTGTCACACACTTAAAAGTCCTTGGTCCAATAATATCACCAAAGACTCCCATAATCCTCCTATCAAATGCTCTCAGACATGATAGGAAGGACAATGAGGAGGGAACTGTACGGATGAGGTAGGAAGATCGACGAGCAATACTGGAAGAGAGTATACCAAATGCCACTTGCGGATCTCCTAGTAATGGAAGGTCATCCACATGGAGAACATTCTTTGCAAGGGCAACGTCCAAGAAGCGTGTGACAAAATCCTCCGATCCTACTGGCACTCCAAGAACACGTAGTCCATCTGTGGATGTGATACACCCCTTTGGAAGCTCAAGGTGGGGAGGGATACCTAAAGGGGACCATGCTCTACACTTTGACACCTTGACTCTCAAGCCTACTAGATGTAGCTCGGTAGTCAAGTAGTCAAAGGCATGCCTAATCTGATATATAGGGCCTATGATGTGTGTATCATCTGCCAAGGAGGAAAATACACAACCGAGAATGGCCAAAGTAGTAGATAGGAGAGCTCTAAAGTGAGCCATGGCAAATAAGGGCCCTCCCAAAGGATCTCTCTGATGTGTACCAACAGTTGACTCCAAGACGGTGACCCCCTCCTGTGAACCACCATGCTGGTAGTAAAGGGAAGCAGGAGAGCCATAGAAAGACCGCACAAAAGGAATGAGACTCGCTAGGATCCACAGCCTCCCTAAGCTCTCTAAAGATAGATGCACATGAGATGCTATTAAAAGTGTTCTCAACATCCACCTGTAGGATGACCCACTCCGGATAGATATCTAGGAGTGCTCTAATGCCTAGAGATATAGCCTCACATCCTCCAGGTGTAGCTACTCCTAAGTGTCGAAAGTGAGAATGATGCTAAAGGACAATGGTACGACTGACTAAATGGAAAAAGATCTCTCCAATAGCAATGGGTCTAATGCCTCTTGTGTCCTTCTCCATCGCGAGAAGTCGACTAGCACCTAACACCCGACTAACAGACATAGGAATGTCTCCTCTCGCTACTGCTATAGCCACCTGAAACAACTTGGTAAAACCACTAAAAGGATCATCTGCTTGGAAGCAATCTCTAAGGTGCTCATAAACCATCCCTGACAAGCTTCCCGAGGAAAGGCGAGGGCAGTGCACAATGCTTGTGCAAATAGCGACCTATCAAGACATAAAGGCTGCTCAGGCTGATAATCTAAGACCTCTAGTGGTAGTCACTCTACTACTATCGGATGCAATGAGCGTAGGGAAGAGATGGTCTCATCAGTAGGACTCACTATAGACAAAGGTGTAGCGCTCGTGCTGCTCTACTAAACTCTCCCGCCTGACCCAATATCCTATATCGTCGTAATCGAGTGGAATCTGTGGTATCCTGTGGCGATGCCTGTCTCCTAAATCGTGTAGCCCTAACAGACTCCTCCTAAAGGGCTGCCCAATCCCCCGCTTAGAATCAATGAAATCTAGCCGCCACCTCTCTATGCCCCGCACGTCCCCCTCTAGCATAACAAAGACACCATCAAGGGAGTAGGAGGAATAGGAACCATGCTAACTCATCCAAAGGATCACATGACAAACGATCAAGTGGTAGGCAAAAAGCCTGTCTAACCTCATCATGGAGTGTGCGGGGTAGCCTATAGAATAGACATGGACATGGAAAACTAGTCTCAAATAACCCCAAAATGCAACCCGCCTGAGAAGCTAACCACTCTCACGACTCGATCGGTATCCCTGGAACAATCAACAAAGATATAGACGAAGCGTGCGTAATCCCGAGTGTCACCGCTGTCGATGTGATCGCTCATCTCACATGGGCCTCCCAAGTGGTCCAATCATAGTCCTTGTGCATCTTTCTCTCATGGTCTTTACCCCTCGCGAGGTAAAGAGTCGATGACACACCGAGCATGGTGTATCCCGACCCGCTCTAGGCGGACCTCACATGGGAAGGTGTAGCCATGGCTAGCACAAGAATAGTGATAATAACACATACTACTCCTCTCCATATATCCCATATCTGCAAATTCACAACCCTTCACATTCTAACTCACATAAGAAAACAATCTATCAAAACCCTAAAATCTATAAATTTTCATAACTTCTAATTTCTATCTCCAACATTTTTAAATTAAATTCACATGGAACTTAATCATGAAAACCAAAAGATTAAAAATGAAAATTTTTAACCCATCACTCTCAAAATATAATGATCACTCTAAATCTTAAAAAAATTAAAAATTTTATAACTTTTTACTATGTTTTCCATAATCTTCAATCTAAATACTAATGGAACCTGAATTAAAAAACAAAAAAAATCTATTATTCGTTCAAATACTACATGCTAAAGAACTCTCATAAATTATAAAAATTATCTTACGTCTCTCTCTCCTCTCGCGTCTCCACACTCTCTATCGATCATATCCATAAATGATTATTGAGAACCCCTACTCTGCAGAGAGCGACACGTAGACAACAGACCCATGCTGACGAGATGCTCTTCCAATATTCTGTCACCAAAATTCGAGTAATTCCCGATAGCTTATTGGCAGCAAAAGAACTATCGGCTACTATCTGACTGATCGTGACTAGCCATTATCTAGTTAAGAGATAATTGTTTCAGCAATGAATAGCTCCGGCAATGCAGAACTCTGCAATTTGTCGGCCTATGGATTCTGTGCAGTACGGGTCTCAATACTCATGAATGATTATTGAGAACCCCTACTCTGCAGAGAACAACGCGTAGACAACAGACCGATGCTGACGAGATGCTCTTCCAATCTCCTGTCACCAAAATTCAAGTAATTGCCGACGGCTTATTGGCAGCCAAAGAACTATCGGTTACTATCTGACTGATCCTGACTAGCCATTATCTACTTAAGAGATAATTGTTTCAGAAATAAATAACTCTGGCAATGCAGAACTCTGCAATAGTCGGCCCATGCATTATTAATGCAATATTAGCTCGACGAATAGCCCAGTTTTGCATCGGAATTAGCTGGACAAATAGGCAATTTGTCGGTGTCTTGTAGTCATCACTTCTCGGGTAGTCATCACCCGAAGTGCAAAGCAGCAAACGAGTGTTTTATCTGAAGAGCTACTTTATCCACTTTTCAGACATCTGCATACTTTTGATTAAACTATAGTCACACTCTCTTCTGTACTATGGTATGCTCCTATAGTTTCGGCGATTTGAATGATCGGCTCACCCTATAGGTTGGGGAAGATATAGCCTCGCAAAAAAGAAGTCTATTGCGGTATCACTTTTCTCGAGACCGTAGGCCTTGTGGTCTCTCTAGATATGTCTTATAACATGATTATTTATTTATGGCACGCATTACAATAAGAGATTTAAAGACATATGATTCCTAGTTTTGTTCCTAATCTACTATTTGTTCTTGTTGGCATGGCACTCCTTGCATTCAGAGATTTCTTTTTTCTAGCCTCTCTAAATATTTAAGCAGATCTGAGTGAGATTATGCTCATACATTTACCAACTGCCTCATTGATGCACTATATCTTGAAAGTCAAGGATTATCTCTTAGAAGTGAGGTGTTTTACCCCTTGACTCTATGCTACTCCTTTAATTGAGTACTTACACTTATTGTCCAAGAAATTTACTATGCAAATCCATTTCTAATTGTGCTCCTTGTACTCAAAACTTTTATTCTACCATACTATTATATCGTTCAAGACACAATGACACAAAGCCTATAGTCCACACAATCCCAAATATAGGTTAAGCAGTAGTCAGATTTGCTTGGACCACCTTCTTTGACGAGTGAGAATAGACATAATGGCTTTCACGGACTGATGACATACATGTGAAGGTCATAACCCCTATGAGCAGAGTCCTTAGTACAAGCAGCCATTTAAGTAGAGTAATAGTGACCATAGCAAACAAGGGCAAGGAAGACCATTTTGCACAAGGATGGCTTTTGATTTCTTTGTACCCTTGGCTTTAGATAATTTTGTGCATTTTTACCATCATCTTGATAGTCTTCTTTGAAAGGCAACATGATGATAGTTATTTATACATGCGGGAGGCTATGGTGATTTTGTCTCCCATTTTCACCTTATACTTTAGATAGAAAGTCTCCATCACCTCACATATTTCTTAAGCAATGTGTTTTTATACATGTGCAACAGCAATAGAAAGTTCTATTATATCTAGTACTTCTCGTCTCAATCTACTTAATATTCAATTCAAAGGACTTTTATCAAAAAATTTAACAATAAGTTATTTGGTTCTCATTAGTATTGAGGGCATAATTTGAACTAGGCTTTGCTCTTCTTTCTTGGAACTTGTGCACTTCTTTGTAATTGGATACATATATAAGGGAACTTTTGCTTGTCAGTCCATTTTCATTTCTTTCTATGTGGAAATATATGTAAGTGAACTTGTGGGTCACAACTTCAGCAGGGCTACTTCATTGGCACACCATGTGAGATTTAAAAATACACACAAAAATAGTAACCTGAAGGAAAGAAAAAATAAGTACAAACCACCAAGAGTGCAAAAGGAAACTGGGCAAAGAGCCCCATGAAACCTATGGCCCAAGAAAAAGAGCAAAACCAAAGCCTCCAAGCTAAATCCAAGGAGAGGCCACAAAGCAATTGAAAAGCATCTAGAAAACTACTACTTGACTATGTGATAGAGGTCCTCTAATGGTAGATGTGGTAAGTGAGGAGGGAGAGCTCTAGACATGATGGGCACTTCCATTGCTGATGAAGTCTATGAAGACTCCATGCTTGAGAGCGTTGTAGTGTGATTTAGACTCTTTGTCAAAAGTAGGAGATGAGCATGGCTTGGGAGACAACCATAGCTCTTCTCCTCTATAAGGAACCCTGTGTTGCATCCCTAAGTAGTCCCTCAAGATGGTAATGAAGATGCCCAAAAATCTCCACCACCAAAGGATTAAGGTATCAGAGGCAAGCCACAACACATATCGTAATAATATGGAGTTAGCAGAAGAGTTATTAGAATTAACTACATATAGCAAAAATGAGGTAGAACTAGCATAACCTCTAAATGCTAAGAATATCCTAGAAGCATCTATGAAGCTTTGTGGTGATATCTTCTAGAAGCATCTAGGGACCTTCCAAGGATTGAATAACTTGTATGCCAAGTTGACATCTAGCTTAGCTTGCACTCCAAGAAAGGCAACTTCAAGAAAGAACCTTTCAGTGAAGCTTTTTGAAAACCTTGTACTTAAGTGGCCTATGAATATCAAGGTTGAAGCTCATGCTAGGCATTCAAAATTTCTCTCATTGTGATCTTACACTTTGATATTCCATTCTCTTATTTCTCTTCTTCATCTTTTACATTGGTATTAGAGTAGGAATGTGATGCATGGAACCTATGGACCACCAAATCAGTTTCTCCTAAACTATTGGGGTTTCTATATTTTTGTGCTACCAAAGTACCATTCTAGCAATTCATCACGTCTTGCTTTGGCCAAGATCTTTTGAATATGAACACCTTGTCTGATGAACCATTGATCCTTTTGATCATAACTTACAAAAAGTAGTGGTCTTATTGTATCTACGTGTTAACTTGGATAATTGCAAGTTGATAGTTGATAGAGTAGTAGTCATGGTGGAAATACCTAAAGTTATCATTGCTATGTAGTAACAAATCAAGCATCTTAGTTGATTATTAGAAGAGAGAGATTGTAAAAGACCGAGACCGAGGAGAGAATAGGAGAATGGAAGATGTCACGCCATTTGTAGTGTCACATCTAGATTGCTCAAACACTGGAATTCCAGTGATAGTAGTTAGAGTTATTTCAATAGTTTCTCAAAGACTACTTTTTGATGGCCAGATTTTGTGTTTGGGATATTGACTTCACGGTGGGGCCCACCATCACTTTGCACCATGTGCACAATCGAGTGTGCCGTCAGTGGGACCGTTAGGGTTTCAGACCTAGCTAGAGTCTAGGGGTATACTTTCAAAGTGTAGCTCCAGAGAGCTCACTTCTTTGATGTTGAGCCTTCGAGTTCTTGGCTATGATGGACAGAGGCAGACGAGCATCACCTGGATTCTCTTAGCTAGAGTGGGTGTGGCTTGACTGTAATCAGTGCCCAATTGTTGGCAATTTATAGAGTGACAGATCAAGTACTGATATGAGTTGAGTGTATTTGAGAGTTGTAAACAATCTGATTACATCAAAGAAGTGAAATCAGGGGGAAATCGGGTGCAAGAATTTGAGTGTTGGTGGTATCTCCAAGCTTTGTGGATCATTGGTAGCTCGATTGAAGTTTAGTTTTTCCTTGGTGTGCAAAATTTCATTGCTTGATGCAAATTTGGTAGTAAGGAGGACGGTGTGTAGAAGTGCTGGCCAATTTTCAAGCAAAGAAGAAGCAAATTTTGAGCAATGGTTTTGATTTTGAGCTCAAGAGGTGAAGGTAGGACAAATTTGTTACGAGTTGGGTTCAAAAAGTAAAATTGAAGGTGGAGTTGGGAAGTTATTCTTGTGAATTTGTGATTTGGAGAAACCTATGTTTTCAATTTGGCTTGAGTGAAGAGTTAGCGGAGGATTTGGCAATCAGCCAAATTTAAGGTTTACGTCAGATTTTATGTCAAATTTTTCTAGAGTCTACATTGAATTTTGGCCAGATTTGGAGGAGTTTTGCCAACTTGGAGGAGTTTTGCTAGTTTGAAGGAGTTTTGCCAGATTTTGGAGGAGGTTCAAAGTGGCAAGAAGAAAGGCCTCATTTGGCTGAATTTTGACATTTAGAGGTATAGGACTATGGGCTATGAGAGGCTACAAAGGCCTAGAAGGGCCAGCTAGTTTAGAGTAGATCTTGGTCATTGGTTGGCAAAATCTGCTCATACTGCTAGATTGTGCATAATAGGGTTTGATCCCTAGATCTCTAGCTCCTAGATTGGTGCCTTCGCCAACTAGTAGACCCTCACTTGTTGACCTAGTGACTATGCCATTATTATCTATACACTTGTAGCTTTGGCTAGGAGAGGTAGTTTGATCCCATTCTTGGTGATCCTAGTAGCTTAGGACTTAGATACAAACTTCACTTATGTCAAATGCCAAATGGTGGCAGAGTCAGTCCCATGTTGTTTTATGAGATAGAGGGTTTTTGTTTAGATTTCTTGTGATTGGACCCCCTCCATTCTCTACTTCTTTTTTGTGCACCACGTTTGTGTGAGGTACCTTGACTTTTGTGGATAAGCCTTGTGTGAGGTGCATTGACTTTTGAGGTGCCACTTGATGCATCTGATCCATGAAGACTGCTGGAGCATTAGTGAGTCCAAAAGATAGAACTCTCCACTCAAAATATCCATACTTTGTGCGAAAGGCAGTCTTTTGCACATTCTCTCTCTCAATAGGAATTTGCCAATAGCCGCTATAAAGATCCAGCTTGGAAAAGACGCGTGCTCCACTTAGTTGATCAAGCAAGTCATCAATCCAAGGCAAGGGATATGCATTCTTGACAGTTTGCTTATTGAGCCCACGGTAATCAATACAGAAATGAAGTCCTCCATCCTTCTTTGGAACAAATAGTACCGGTGCTCCCCAAGGAGAAGTACTATAGCGTATGAAATCCTTCTCCAACAACTCTAGAAGTGTTGTTTGCAACTCCTCCAACTCCTTTGGTGAGAGCTGATAGATCGGTCTACTCACTGGAGTACTCTTTGGCAATAACTTGATGTTGAAGGACATACCTCGATTGGAGGGTAATCCCTTTGGCAGATCATCCGGAAACACGTCCACAAACTCTTGAACTATTCGATCAACCATTGCTTGATGAGGCTCTTGGCCTTCCTTGGATTGTTCTTGTGCAATCTGCTCGATCCACACCATGAATATAGAATTATTTTTCTCCAAAGCTTGCTCTATGGCTGCTTTACTAACAAAATTCCCTTCTAGGCACTCATCTCTCTTCCAAGCTTGCTCCATAGTTGCCTTCTTGGCAAACTTCCCATCTTGGGACTCATCTCCCTTCCAAATTTGCTCTATGGCTACCTTCTCGACAAACTTCCCATCTTGGGACTGACTATTCTTAGGTGTCATACTCAGAGGTGCCAGACAACCTAATCAGAAATTCCTACCTTGGTGTTATACTTGAATTTTTTGTCGGGTCCAATCGAATTGAACCTTATGACGTTCAAGCCAAGGTAGACCCGGTGATATCATAGTGTAGAAGTGCCACTACAAACCTCATACACTCCAAATACTTCTTCCCAATCTTGAAGGTAACAAGATGTGAGGTGCGGAATATAGAACCCTTGCTAGCATCCACCATCATCAGACTACTTCCAAACACTAGCTTGATACCCAATTCCTTTGCTACTTGCAAAGATATGCAATTCTCTGAACTTCCAAAATCAACCAAAATCCTACAACCCAAGATCTCATCAATGAATGGAAATGGGTAGTAGTCCTTCTTGGTAACAACATTGAGCTTCTTGTAATCCACACATACCCAAAGCTTGCCATTCTTTTTCTTCACAATGACAGTTGGAGACATCCATTCTGAATTCTCCACCTCAAAGATAAATCCGGCCTCCTTGAGCTTATCAATCTCCTCCTTCACAACCAAAGATATTGGTGGGCTAATGCAATGTTGCTTTTGGTGGATTGGTCTTGCATGTGACTCCACCTCTATCTTGTGCTCCTCCAAGGTGACTTCCTTCAAATCCTTGTAACTAAAAGCAAACACATGGATGAACTTGCATAAAATCTCTTCAAATGTGCCTTCTCGTCCTTGGTAACATTTGGACCATACTTGAGGGTAGATAACCTTCTCTCTACCTCCTCAAGTATCAATGGTGATTTATCTGGGTCCTTTAAAACCTCTGGCTTAGGTGCAAAATCCATAGTACACAAGGGATACACATCTAAATCTGATTCAAATTCATCCTCCTCCGTGGAAGTCTCCTCTTCCATGCTTGTGTCCACACCTAAAGCTCCTTCTTCAAAATCTGATTCCCAATAATCAGAAGATGGTGTATTTGAATGTGAAGTGTTGGTGGTATTAGTCATAAGAATTGTGACTCTATGGTTTGATGGCCTAATCCTCAAGTACCCTTTGTGCCATCGATCAGTTGTGCGTGCTGCTCTCAACCATGGCTTCCCAAGAAGTAAGTCATAGCTTGAATCCTTCAAGACTTAGAAAGTCATGAGATTTTGAACTCCTATAACTGAAACTACCATTTTATCCATCACCCCTATTGGTCGAACTTGTTGCTTGTTTGCCATGCTCACCACAAATGTTGAAGGTCTTGAGTGTATCATACCTAAATTCTTCATCAACCTTTTTGACATGGCATCCAATGCTTATCCTCCATCAACCAATGCATCCTTGATGTTGTGACCATTCACTCTTACATCAATCTTGGAGGCATATTCACAAGCCTCCCATGGTGCAAGCTTGGCATCCACCACCCCATTGATACTAGAGCTTTTACCTTCTTCTTCCTCTTGCTCCTTGTAGAACTCAAACCACCTCTAAGCTCCTTTCTCAAGGTAGGGTTCAAAGCAATCAATTGGCCCACTGTGATGTTAGCCTTGTGACTACCAACATCCTCTAACACATTGTAGTTCCATTGTTGCTTTGAGATCAAGAAGTCTTCCATCCCCAACTTCTTCCTTGGAGTCTTTGTTGTTGATGGTGTTGAAGTGCAAGTGCTCCTAGTAGACATAGGAGTATCCTTGCTTGGAGTAAATCCTTGAGAAGAGTGAACATCCTTTGCAAAATGAGCTCACTTCTTCTCTTGCTCTCTTCTCATACTTGCTCTCAACCACATCTATGGATGCTATCCCCTTACCTTTGTTTGGATTAGGAGCCACTTGAGTTTCACTACCTCCCTCTTTCCCTCTATTGGCTCCCTCATAACCCCTTTCTCCATGGTAAGTGGAATTTGGGCAATTCCTTTGGATATGGCCTCTTCCTCCACAACCAAAACAATTTCTATCATTGAAATTGTTGGCTGGTTGACCTCCTCTATATGGATAGTTTCCATAACTCCTAGGCCCTCTCCCTACATTCTGATCCACCTCTCTCTTCTCCCATAGTTGCACCATATTGATCTTGAGATCCGCAAGTTGTTCTGTGATGGTTTGAAGTGGATCCTTTGGTGGAGGTGCAAGAATTAGTGCAACTACTACTTGTGGTGCAACCCTTGTCACCAAAGTATCAGAAGTTCCACCATACTTGTAGCTTTGAGGAGGATGCACAACCTCCTTCACCACCAAATCACTCTCGTCCCCTTCCAAACTCTCCTCCATACGAATTGCGATCTTGATAGCTTCAACCTTGGAAGAAGGTTTCTCATATCTCACCTTGCTTCTAATTTGTGGTCTCAACCCTCCCACAAAATTCTTGGTGAGCATGGCTCCTATGCCAATCATTGTAGTCTCCACATCATCACCCTTCCTCAACACTATGCAAAATCTGGACTCTAACTTTTCTACTCTTTCCACATAGACTCTCACTTTCTCTCCATCTCCTTGTTTGAGAAAGGTAACCTCACTCATCAATCTCTCATAACTCTCATCAAGGGGAAAGTTCTCAATGAGTGCTAAATTCATGCTCTTCTAAGACTCTTCTTCTCCATCTCTCTTTTGGTATTTTGACTCAAACTATGTAAGTGCTGCATCCTCAAAGAAATCTGGTAATAATGAGGCCCATTCATTCTTCCTCCTCTCATTGTTTCCTATGCAAGCTCTCTTGAAGTCTTTCACAAAAGCCTCCACATCTTCTCCATCCTTGCCAAAGAAAACCGGAAGTTTCACCATCTTAACCCCTCACTATCTTTCTTTTCTCTCAATTTTTTTTTCTCTTTTCTTTTCTCTCACTCTATAATTAATAGAGTATATACATGACTAACACCATATAAGAATAATCCACTCTAGGGAACACAAAAGATTCAGGTTGCTCCAAGATTTCTATAGCAATATCAAATCCTAGAGTGCATATTAATCTAACTCTCATGGATAGTTTATCCATAAGTTCAAAGATTATCTCCCGCACTAATCTTTGAGAACTAGCTGATGAAAGTGGTAGTATTTTTGTAGCTATACTAAGACTCTCTCCAAGATCCTTCACCAAAGTCTCCAAAAGTGCTTTTACTCCACTACACTCATGTTCTTTTGGAAGTCCTTCCACTCCACAAACCTCACACAACTCCTTGGTCTTAGATCTTCTCCCTCCCAATCTTGGTGAAGAAGGTCCAATATGAAAACCCAAGTCAAGTAAGCCTCTCCTTTTCCTTAATCTCTTGCTCTCAAAGGTCAATGGACATTAACTTGCCTTATGTCCCTTCTCTCCACATAAAAAGCACTTAGACTCACTCTTTCCTCCAAGTGGCGTAGGTTTTTGGATCCTCTCAACACTCTCTTCAAATTCTATTGTAAACTCTCTTTTCCTCAAATCCACTCCTACAATCACCTCAAACCTTTGTGGAACCTTGCATAGTCTCAATTTCCACTCTTGATGACACTCCATGTTCCCAAAATGAATCTAAACACTCAAACATGCTTTTTGTTGCTCTCAAACTCGTCATGCATGAGATCTCAACTCTGTAGAATTGACCCTTCCTCACAATTTCACTCAAATCTCTTAATTATTATGTGATAGTCCTTTGGAATTTTTCTCACTTGATTACAACTCTAGGGCATCCTTCCCTACAAAATTTCAGATCTTTTCATCAAGCCATTTGTCCTAGACACATTTCTATTCAGCACACATATTTCTGATTTGGTCTGAAAACCACTCCCCTCACTTCAGAAACTCATAACCCCCTACTCAAAAATGATCTCTCTCTAATTTGTGTGTGCACAGATAGGCTATAACGTACTGAATTTTCTTGGAAAGTTTCAAAACAATCCACTGAAAATTGAAGAAATGGCAGACTCTATGCAATTTTCCAGGGAGCATGCAGTTGCGGGAGCAGTTTACCCTATCAACTTTCAAAAATTCTAGCCCAATGCGCATACTAGGTTTGAAAATAATTTTAAGTGTGCTAATTGAAAGGCAACCAAAGCTATCATGTGTAGAAATTTCAAGTTCAGATCTCAAACTTGAGATTTTGCCCAAAAATCACCTTAATGTTTAACTCTATGGTGGAGTTCTTCTAGTGATTGAGGCAGAACTACCAAGGAGTGCAGACTGATAAGCTAAGGAGCTTGCAAGAGTTCTAGCAAAAGGTTGGAGAGAGCCTTCACAAGGCATACACTCACATGAGGCGGCTGATCAGTTTACTCAGGGAGTTATTGAGGTCCAAGTTGTCCAATTTTGGTATGGGATACTAGACAAGGAGTTGCGATATGGAGTTCGTGATGCTATGTTGTTACAGGCTACTTCACCTACTTTGGCAATGGTCTTTGGTTTGGTTGAGCGTATTGAGCTCAACATGGTGGAGGAGAGGGTGGTGACATCTGGATTTGGTAGGCAGACCTCATCTACAGCTGTTACTTCTTCTAGAATGTAGTAGAGTGCACTATGCCTAGTTGGTTTTTGAGGACATGGTGGACAACCCAAATCCTATGGAGCAAGTGGAGTGCCTAGTGGAGTTAGACTGTAACAATATGGACTTTAGCAACAAAGTTAGTCGGGCTTACAAAGTAGCACTTAAGACAAATTATTCTAGAATATTCCAACTAGCTTAGATTGCACGCCAAGTAGGCGACTTCTAGAAGGAAGCTTCTTGAGAAGCTTCCTAGTTAACTTGGCTTGCATTGTAAGAAAGCGGCTTGAGGAAACTTCTTGAGAAGCTTCTCAAGGGCTTGTATGCTACCTATAAATACCAAAGCCAAAGGTCATGCTAGGCATTTGGAGTTTTCCCACATTCAAGTGTCCCAATGTGAGTTTCCATTCTCCTATTTCTCTCCTTGGTCTCGGTTTTTTACATTGGTATTAGAGCAAGAATGGGATGGATGGAATTTATGGACCACCAAATCCACTTTCACCAAACCATTGGGATTTTCATGTCTAGATATTACCCAAGCACCGCTTCACAAAATTCATCACCTCACGCTTTGGGCAAGATTTTCTACATATGATCACCGTGCCTGAGGAACCCTTGATACTTCTGGTTGTCACTTATGGAGAAAGGTGGATGTGTTGTATCTATGTGTTAATCAATTAGATAAATTGAGAGTAGTATGATAGAGTAGTAGCTATGGCAGCAACAAATTGAGCACCTTACTCGATTGTTGGATGAACAAGACCAACAACAATGAGAACATATAGAGAGAGCACCAATCCAAGATGGAGAAGATTGTATTTGATTTCCAAAACCCAAGTTGTTTGAAGGCAAGAATCTTCCGGGCATAGTGGAGAATTTTTTGTTTGATTGCAAACGTTACTTCAAAGCCACCAATCTTCAAGATGAACGGAAACAAATTCTCCTAGCTTCTAGCCAATTAGATAGAATGGCAAAACTTTGGTGGCGATTCCAAGTGGAGTGAGCTGAATGTTAGATTGTTGCACCAATCTTGACATGGACAAAATTCAAGGATGCAATACTTGGTCAATTTCAAATTATAAATGTCACCTAAGCCACACAAGATAAATTGGCCGAGTTGAAGCAAATTGGCTCAGTAAGAGGCTACATCACACAATTTCAGTACATCACACAATTTCAGAACATCATCATGAAAGTTCCAGATATACAAGAAGGAGAAGTTTTGGATCGATTTGTACGGGGATTGAAGTCACAAACCAAATTGGAGGTGACCGTGTGAGAACCACAAAACATAGAAGAAGCCATGCAATTGGCTGAGCGCTTTGATTCCTTGGTTGTAACAACTTGGTCTTGACCTCGACTTACACCAAGCTTACCGATACAATATGCACGGGTAGAAGAACTAGCACCAAAGGGGATTGATGCTATCCAACGGAGGCCACTTGGTGCAACAAATAGAGAAAGATTGCAACAAAATGGAGGTTGTTTTTTTATTGTCGCCAAGTTGGACATCACATTGCTGAATGTCCACTTAGGAATGGGCAACCTCAACAAGATGCCCGGATGGAGTTTGTGGAACCGAATGATCAAGGAAATGAAAAATCCTAGTAGGAGATTTTGACCCGCCTACTAGGAGCTTGATTACTTCCAGTTGGATTGAAGGTTTGACATATGCAAGTTTGCTTCACTTGCAAGGTATGATATCAAATCAAGGTTGTAGGATTTTGGTTGATTCTGGAAGTTCAGAGAATTGCATGTCTATGCAAGTAGCAAAGGAATTGGGTATTCCTATCAAGCCAATGATTGGAAGTAGTTTGATGATGGCGGATGGTTGAAAGGGTTTGCATTCTGCACCTTGCATCCTGTTACTTTCAAGATTGGGAAGGAGTATTTGGAATGTATAAGGTTTTTAGTGTCACCTCTATATTATGATATCATTTTGGGTCTACCTTGGTTTGAACATCATAAGGTTCAATTTGATTTGACCCAACACGAAATTCAAGTACAACACCAAGGTAGGAATGTTTGATTGGGTTGTTTTGCACCTCTAAGTAAGACACTTAAGAATAGTCAGTCCCAAGATGGGAAGTTTGTCAAGAAGGTAGCCATAGAGTGAACCCTGAAGGGAGTGGAGTCCCAAGATGGGAAGTTTGCCAAGAAGGCAACCATGGAGCAAGCTTGGAAGAGAGATGAGTCCCTGGAATGGAATTTGGTTAGGAAAGCAACCATAGAACAAGCTTTGGAGGAAGATAAGTCTATATTTGTGGTGTAGATCAAGCCAATTGCACAAGAGCAATCAGAGGAGGGCCAAGAGCCTCATCAAGCAATGGTTGATCGGATTGTTCAGGAGTTTGCATACGTCTTTTGGATGATCTTGAAGAGCATACCTCCGATTGAGGTATGCTCTTCAAGATCGAGTTGTTGCCAGGGAGTACTCTAATGAGTACACCAATCTATTGGCTCTCACCAAAGGAGTTGGAGGAGTTGCAAACAACACTTATAAAGTTGTTGGAGAAGGACTTCATACAACATAATACCTCTGCTTGGGGAGCACCGGTATTATTTGTTCCAAAGAAGGATGGAGGACTTTGTTTTTGTATTGATTACCGTGGGCTCAATAAGCAAACCGTGAAGAATGCATATCCCTTGCCTTGGATTGATGACTTGCTTGATCAACTAAGTGGAGCACACTACTTTTCCAAGTTGGATCTCTGTAGTGGCTATTGGTAAATTCATATTGATAGAGAGGATGTACAAAAGACTGCCTTTCGTGCAAGGTATGGGCATTTTGAGTGGAGAGTTCTACCTTTTGGACTCACTAATGCTCCAGCAGTCTTCATGGATTAGATGCATCGGGTGTTGGATGGACTATTGGATCAGTCCATGGTGGTGTTCTTGGATGATATCTTAATTTATAGTAAGACAAAGGCAAAACATGTGAATCATGTGTGAGAAGTCCTAAGACAACTACGACAATGGAAATTTTACTGCAAGAAGTCAAAGTGTGCCTTTTGGCAGAAGGAGGTTACCTTCTTGGGTCATAAGATCTCATCATAGGGGATCAAGATGGAAGAAGAGAAAATCAAGGCCATTACTGATTTGCCTACACCAAAGGATGCTACAGAAGTACGTGCATTCAATGGATTGGCCAGTTTTTATCAATGGTTCATCCATTAATATGCTCATGTAGTTGCACCATTGATTGACCTCTTAGGAAAGAACTTGAGCTTCCAATGGACCACCAAGCATGAAGAAGCATTCCAGAAGTTAAAGCATATGGTGTCTTCAAGACCCATTCTTCAACCATATGATCCTCAACTACCCTGTGTGGTTGATTTTGATGCTTCTAACTTTGCAATTGGAGCTGTGCTACAACGAGAATTCCCAGATGGACTCCATCCCATTGCCTTTATGTCTTGCAACTCAACACGGCTGAACAAAACTACTCTGCTTGAGATCAAGAACAACTTACAATGGTATATGTCACCAAGGTATGGAGGCATTTCCTCTTGGGGAAACAAGTGATCATGCAAACTGATCACAAACCATTGTTGCAGACCTTACACTTGGAACACATGAAGAGTCGACATCATTAATGGGAGGAATAACTCCAACTATATGACATCAAAATTGAGTAAAAACCAGGAGCGGTTCCATGTCATCCTTGATGCTTTATCATGATGACCTGATTTGAAGTCTCTTCCTCTCATCACAATGGCAATTTCAACGGTGTGAGTTGACTCCAAGGTCCAAAACAAGTTTCAGTCAGCTCTACACCAAGATCCCTTCTTCCAAATGGTACATGGTTGCCTTACAACATGTGATAAGGAGTATAACACCTTCTTCATCAAGGAGGGCCTTTTATTCCATGAGGACCGGATCTATGTTCCAGCTAAAGGTGATCTTTGACTTGTGCGCCTTCAAAAAGCCCATGATTTACCCATCGCTAGTTACATGGGTGTGGACAAGACCTTGGGTATCCTCCAATGTCAATGTGGTGGCCCAACATGACACGAGATGTTCAAGAATTTGTTCGCTTGTGTGAGAGCTGCCAATGTAACAAGGCCAACAACTAGAAGCCGAGTGTACTCCTTCAACCACTCACCGTTCCATCCACTCATTGGGAGCATGTGAGCTTGGATCTCATCACGTCCTTGCCAAAGACAAAACAAGGACACATCGTAATCGTGGTGTTTGTGGATAAGCTTAGTAAACAAATCCACTTGGCACCAACTTGTGATACCATGGATGCTCCAACCTTAGCGCAAATCTACTTTGACAATGTCTTCAAGCATCATAGGATGCCACATGTACTCATCTCCGACCGTGATCCTTGATTTATTGGGAAGTTTTGGCAAGCACTCTTCCAAATACTTAGCACCAAGCTTGCTTTGTCTAAGGCCTATCATCCTCAAACTGATAGACAAACCGAACGTGCAAATCATACATTGGAGGATATGTTGCATGCCTTTGTCAATGTCCACCATACCAATTGAGATGAATGTCTTGCAACTATAGAATTTGCCTATAACAATTCCAAACAAGCAAGCACTAGATTTTCTCCTTTCTTTCTCAATTTCGGCCAAGATCCACTTGTTCCAGATGCTCTTCTTGCTCCCCATCCATCTTAGGTTCCTCATACTTCCACATTCTTGACCACTGTATCCCAATCTCTCCAACAAGCCAAGTCTCACCTCCTTGTTGCTCAGAATTGCAAAAAACAATATGCGGATGACCATTGTTGTGAGCTCACCTTTGAAGTCGGTGATAAAGTCATGCTATCCTCAAGTAACCTCCCTATCCCACTTGATACCCAAGTTTGTAAACTTGCCCCTAATTGGATAGGACCTTTTGATATCACTCAAATTGTCTCTCTTGTTGCTTATTGACTTGCCTTGCCTTGTCACATGCATATCCATCCTATCTTTCATGTTTCCAAGTTGAAACCCTTTGTTCCTAACCCCTCTTCCTTTTCCTCTCGAGTCCAACCTCCCCCTCTTCCTATCCATATCAATGATCATGAGTACAAAGTTGATCGCATCCTTGCATGTTGCCATATTCAATGAGGCCGTCGCCAACATATAGAGTACAAGGTCCTTTGGAAAGGGTATCACTTTCATGATGCCACATGGGAACCTCTTTCTCACCTCCACAATGCATAGACGGCCATCTAGGAATTTGAAGCTTCATTGGTGACAAGGACGTCACCAACTAGCAGCGAGGGAATATGTAACAATATGGAGTTTAGCAACGAAGTTAGTTGAGCTTACAAAGTAGCACTTAAGACAAATTAGCCTAGAATATTCCAAAAGTACCTAGGAAGCTTCTTGGGAAGCTTCCCGGCTAGCTTAGCTTGCACCTCAAGTAAGTAGCTTCTAGAAGGAAGCTTCTAGAAGCTTCCAACTAGCTTACCTTGCATGCCAAGTAGGCGGCTTCTAGAAGGAAGCTTCTTGAGAAGCGTCTCAAGGGCTTGTATGCTACCTATAAATACCAAAGCCAAAGATCATGCTAGGCATTTGGAGTTTTCCCATATTCAAGTGTCCCAATATGAGTTTCCATTCTCTTATTTCTCTCCTCTATCTTGAACTTTTACATAGACCCTTACCTTCATTTTTGGGTCTGCAGCAACCAATGAGTAGTGGTGTTGCTTGTTGGACTTGTGGTGTACCTCACCATCGGAGAGAGTGTACTTAGGGCAATGGACTTGATACCTTGGGTGCATCACAACCAACACAGAGGTAGTGTGAGCATTGCCACAGATTTGGTCACACTAGTGACCAATGCTTTGACCTACACTTAGAGTTACTAGAGTGGTAGGGCTATTATGGCAAGTAGTAGAGGAGCTCCAATTCATGGAGGATGAGGTGGTAGAGGTGGTGGTAGAGGATCTACACCTAGTAGAGGTGTAGTACCTACCCTTAATTCTTATATAGCTATGGCTACTTGAATTGAGCACTTGGAGTTGAGATTGGCTAGTATGGTTGTTGCTTAGAGGAGATCAAATTTGAGTGCTAAGGCTTCCACCTCATATGCTAGTAATAGAAATGCTTTGGACTTCATGTGCAGAGTAGTACAAGTGGATGCATCTGCAGTAGTGACTAGGAGTGTAGTACGTGCTCTAGAGCCTAAAGGAGCATCAGTGGAGTTGGACACACAGAGATGAGAGGTTGGGAGATAGGTCTGTGAGCCGGCATGTCTCTCACTCAGGATGAACCTTTGATGGCTATTATGGTAGCGCACCATGGACTAAGAAGGCAAGGAACCCCAACTCCATCATACTCCTCCAAGGCTAACACTCCAAGACTCAAGACATTGCTCACTAGAGAACTCAATGAGAGAGAGATAGTTGCAAATGAAAGGATGATGAGTACCTCCTCACCCCTTGTTTATATACTTGTGAAATAGTTACTTACCAAAGTTACCAATTACTATAGTAACTCAAGTTACTAGACTAAAAGTCAAGTAAAGTCAAAAAGTAGAAAGGAATATCCATTCACATAGGCATATTTCCCTAAGCATGTGGTCTTATCTTGACCCAACCACTAAGTCAAGGATTCCTTGACATGGGCTATCCTTGGACTATAGAAGAATCCAAAACAAAAAGGCTTGCGGGCCCAAGAGTTCTAAACTCTTTCCTCAAAGCCAAACACCCAAGAATAATACCAAGTCAACACACTAGAATCCAAAATAATGGTGCTCATCTTTTCCACTTCTTCTAAAGTAAGGTCCCCTCTATCTTAGTTATGACTAACTTTAGCTAATCATGACAATTGTAGAACCATCCTTTATCTCTATATAAATAATATCTCTCAAGTACTTATAATACCAAGCTAAATATTACAATACCACACACATGCATAAATGGGTATTACAAGTCAGACTTCCCGAGTCTTTCATGCTATCTGAGGCATTGCACACAACATCCATGGTTCCTATACGTCCTAGTGCAGGTGTGGTAGGTGGTGATGGAGTGCATGATGGACTACCTACTAGTCAGCCACCTACTACTATATAGATTGAGTCTAGCATGATGTTGGGAGCGGCTCAGCTGATTATGCGGCATCTTTTGTTTTTAGTCAATGATATGTTTACATTGGGAGTTGACCCAACCCTTGTGTTTTGGTTGGCTTCCATGCTTTGTGAGAGTAGGGATGATGTGGTTCCTACTACTAGAGCAAAGGTGGTTAATAGTGGAGCTAACTTGGTTGAGGAGTATGGGATCCATTCTATTCAGCAACTAGTGGTTTATGGCATGCCGCAACGGCTAGACTGGAGGAGTTGCCAGCTTGACCGGCCTTTGAGAGGGCGTGGTTCATACCTGGTGTTGTCCTATTGGATAACTAGAGGGGGATTTTCTATTTGGTGGGACCTTTAAGGAAGGTCTATACACCATAGAGAGTCTTGTTAGACTTTGGTGCGCAACCCTTTATGTTGGAGAAGGCTATAGTAGTCGATATGGAGTTACAGAAGACCAATGTGAAGAGGTGTCCATTTTAGATCCAGACATCTCTAGTTGGTGGTTTGACATAGTACATCACACATGGGGAGCTTATTGTCCAGGTTCAACCTGGTCATCCAACTGATAGCTTGGTGGTGAGAGCTCAAGGTATTGCGACACTAGTTGAGTCATATGATGTGCTAGTTGGAGGAGCAGTGTTATACCCCATGGGTTTCAATATTGACTATTGGGAGGAGACAACCTTCCGTAGATCAGGTTGGTAGTCAATGAGAGATAGGTATGTTGCCTACCAGTATGCTTTAGTAGTGGCAATCTTGGCTCACTACAATCCGGGACCATGGCAACATCAGTTTTAGCTTTCAATGGTGCAATTACTTGGCCTGGTGACTTGTTGGAGAGGAATGCCCATGCAGAGGATACTCTAGTACTAGAGGAGATTACTTGGATTTGGGGTACAAGTGGGATTGTTCTATCCACCTTGGATGTTCCATTGTGAAGTTCAAAGGAGGCATTGTAGCAGCATGCAGATCAATTGGTGCAACCGGCTTGGAGTGGAGCTTTCATACCATCAAGAGATGAGTGTGAGGATGAGCTTCTAGAGTAGATGACTTTGATACCTCTGGATACCACACTCATTGCTTGGCAGTATCTAGTAGAGGAGATATATCAATTGGAGTTGTTTGGTGGGATTAGCATCGGACTAGCCGCGGTATTATAGGTAGGTATACAAGTATAGAGGTACTTGTATGTAGAGAGAGATGAGACTACTAGGTGAGTCTCTCTACATCATGTGGCATACTTGGCCTATTGATATTCGGAGTTATTACCAATGTCAGCAATCAGAGGTTACCAAAAGGCCCTTCCAACAGACATTTCCTTATTGGGAGCACATGATCTAGAGAGACATGGACCTATTCACTTGGTGATTTCTAGATGGCCATGTTAGGGACATACATGTGCTAGCCAAGGTTTATGTCTTCAAGATCCTTGTTCTGGTGTGTTTTGAGAGATGTTACGGATATTACGACACCTACAGGTTCATCAGTCAGTTTCTCCAGCTTACCTTTTGGAGAATGTTCCTTTGATGGGTGATTCTTGCACTAAAGTGGTGGCAAGTACACATCATGTCCATTCTTGGATGGGACCTACTATATTGTTAGATGTAGCCAAGGTGGGATCACAAGTTCATCGTTTTCATCTTTGGTAGATGAACCTCTTACCCAAAGAGGTTCTACAACGTGCTTATGATGGGATTCAGTGACTTGACCAAATCCTTGTTGATGATATCTTGGATGTTGGGTGTTAGTCTCAGATAGTGGTAGTGGCTGATAGGTCACATATGGTAATGGTGAACCTAGTTGGACAGCCTAAAGCCGCATTTCCTACACTCATGAGTTTCCCAAGCTCTCATGCTTTTTGAGAGGGAGGACTTGGACTTGTTTGGGACTCACAATTACAACAATTGGTGGAGCCTAATGCCGATGAGAGAGAGCGGGCAATAGGTTTTCATACCAATATTATTGCTATTCCAGTAGTGTTAGAGGTATCCAAGTGTCAGGTGTTAGGTCAAGCTATGCACCTAAATTGTTTGACCTGGATTGTGAGCCTTGGCTTGGTAGAGCATAAGATGCGCTTGATAGGCATCATCACTCGGATACTTGTGAGTCCTGTGCCTATTGAGACGATTCAGGCACATTTTGGGGGTGATGGACCGAGTGGATATGGTATGCTTGGGATACAACCAGTAGCTACTAGGGAGAGTGGTATACTTGGAGTCTATCCAAGTGAGCATGGGCTACTTGGATTACATCCTTGGTCAACTTGGGATGCAACTAGAGGACACGTGGAGCTTGTAACAAGAGTGGAGGGAGTTTTTCATACAGAGGTTGGGACCTTTAGTGGTCGGGGGCATGACACTATTGCTCCCAAGGGCCCAGTGTAGCAACCTATCAGTTTGTCTTCCACTCCTACTACAGTTACAGAGGATACTTGGGAGCCAGATCTTGGACCCAAGCTTGCTGGAGAGGAAAGACCAAGGGTTTAGAGGTTCTTGAGGAGCCACACGAGTTGTTTTGCCTTCAATATGAAGGATTTGGGTGCTCTGAAGGGACCTGGTATATGGATTAAGCTGACTAGCCATGCACTAGTTTTCCGACGTCCTTATCGCTATAGTGACATGGAGAGGACATTGATTCAAAGCCGGAGTAGTGACCTTTTTGAGGCTGGTTTGGTAGAGATTTCACATGGAGAGTATACATCAATGACCGTAATGCTAGCCAAGAAGGATATGCATGGCAACTACACAGATAGGCGGATGAGTAGAGATTATTGTCCTATCAATTGATAGACTAGGGCTGATCGGTATGCCATGCCTACACCGGAGGAGATTTTTAATGAAAATGGGCATGCAAAGGTCTTTAGTACTTTGGATCTTTGAGTAAGATATCATCAGTTGTCAATCAGGGAGGAGGATAAGTCCAAGACAACATTCTGGGCTATTGATCCTCATGGCAAGGATGTGTTATATTAGTGGATGTTCTTACCGTTTGGTTAAAGAACACTCCTGCTGAGTTCCAAAGGGTCATGGATAGGATCCTAGTTGGATTGGATTTTGCTTGATGTCATATTGATGACATTTTGGTCTATAGCACTACTATGGAGGAGCATGAGAGACAATTGTTGGAGGTGTTTGAGAGGTTGAGTATTTGGGTCACACCATCTACCCCAGAGGACTTGGTGTTCAATAGACCAAGGTGGAGGCTATTGAACGTATTCCTTGTCCTATAGATGTGAGCAGAGTGCGAGCATTTCTTGGGTTGGCAAACTTCTATCGTTGCTATGTTAGAGGATTTAGTGCCATTGCTAAGGCCTTAACAAAGCTGACCAAGCTTACATAGGAGTGGTGTTGGGGAGATGAGCAGGAGAGAGCTTTTGTAGAGCTCAAGGAGAGGTTGATATCTGCTCCTATTTTGAGGAGACCAATCAGAGGATGACCATTTCATGTTCATACTCATTGGAGTATGTTGGAGCTTGGAGCAGTGCTCACCCAACATGATGATGAGGGGAAGGAGTTTGTGGTGGCCTATGCTAGTCGTTCCAACAATTCAGTGGAAGCAAAGTATAGTTCATATGAGGGAGAGTGCTTGGCAGCAGTTTGGGTAGTAGCACATTTCTGATGTTACCTATTTGGTAACCCCTTCACTCTCATCACTAATCATCAGCCATTGAAGTGGTTGATGGAGTCCGACAAGCTTTCAGGCAAGCTTGTACAATGGGCTTTGATTTTACAAGAGTATGATTTCATGCTTGTTCATAGACCTTGAGTGGTGAACCATGATGCAGATGGGTTGAGTAGAAACCCATGTCCCAGCCAGTAAGATTAGACCATAACACGTTGGCATGGTGAGATAGATGAGGAGATGGTGTAAAGTTGGCATGCATCAACCTTTCTGTGTATATTTTTAGAGGCTTTGGTGGTATCTCTCTCAGCACATACAGGAGGAGTTATTGAGATCATAGATCCAAAGAGTGAAGATATTGGTACAGTTTAGCAAGACATTCATGATGATGTCTTAGTGATAGACTATCTTTGCACTGGTGTTGTGGGTGGCACAATTGGGGTCAAGGAGAGAGACCATGTTCTTCAGCTAGCCAGGCGGTTCAGATTGGAGGGCAGACACCTTTTGCGTGTATAGGAGGATGGTAGAGTGAGAGTAGTACCACTTCTATCTCAAGGACTACAATTAGTCTGTCATGCTCATGAGGAGCTAGGACATTTTGGAGTAAAGTATACATATAACTTACTCCATAGTCACTATTGGTGGTGTAGTATGTAGACCAAGGTACAAAAATTTGTTGCCAAATGTGTGGTTTGTGACCAAGTTAGAGCATCATTCAATGCTCCTACACCACAATTACACCCATTACCTATCATGGGATTGGGTTACCACTGGAGTTTGGACTTTGCTGGACCTTTACCGTTGACTGTGAGACATCATCGATATGTTTTGGTGATGGTGGAGCACTTCTCCAAGTGGATTGAGTTGGTGGCACTTATTGACAAGTCCAGTGAAGGGACTGCTTACTCGTTCTTAGATTGAGTTCTTAGTCATTTTGGTGCACCAGCTGAGGTTTTGACTGATCAAGGTATAGAGTTCTTGGGAGAGTTTTAGGTCTTGTGTGACAAAGCTTTGATTGATCATCACACTACATACCAAGATCACCCTGAGGCAAATGGCTTAGTATAGAGAGTGGTTTAGACGGTGAAGAGAGGATTATGAAACTATGGTTTGCAGAGAAGCCACTTGGGAGATTGGGATCTCCAATTACCTTGGTTGGCCATGTGCTATTGGTTCAGACCACAAGCCTCTTTAGCATCCTTCTCTCCTTACTTTCTACTCTATGGATGAGATCTAGATTTACCTGTAGCCATTTGTCGAGATGCTACTATAGTCTTGGACTTGGATGATCCAGATGTATGGATGAGCGCATGTTCTCAACGGGCAGAGATCTTTCAGAGAGTGATGCCGATGGCCTTTGAGAACTTAGCAATTGCTCAGCATAAGGATACCTTACATTATGCTACTATTCAAGGAGGAGGTTATAGACACTCAATTTGTCAATTTCATCCATGTGACTATGTATATCTATAGCAGATAGCACCGACAACACTTGATGTTTTGATAGGCCACACTATCTTGAGAGTGCCCGAGGTTTTGCCATCTGGAGTCCTTGTGTTAGAAGGACATGATGGTGTTGTTTGGAAGGATCATGTGCACAATTGTGCGCTATGCCACCTCCTAAACATGGCACTTGTACATGTAGGCTTGAGGTGTATGTTATGTGGCTCTTCTAATAGAGTTGTTATTATGTTGGTGTGTGATAGTTGTTTGAGAGGATGGCATATGGCATGTATGACTCCTCCCCTCATGGTGGCTCCTTAGGGACAGTGGTTATGTCCTAGATGTACTTGACCTATAGCTAATTCATTCTTTATATGATATAGATTGCAAACAAGCGACTAACAATGTGGCTCCATAGCACCCAGCTTTCTGATCTTTGCCCATCATAGGGTATATCATATACTTGGAGTAGATGGAGTTAGAGGGACCTAACCACTAACTAGGAGGGCGATCATGGCACTTTGGAGTCTATGTATAACTTATGTGTGAGTTGTGCTTCTATAGTGTATGATGTTGACAGTGATGTATGTTGTGTAGCAGTTTATATATGCATGAAAACTGTCATGCCATTTGTAATGTTGCATCTAGAATGCTCAGACAGTAGAGTTCTAGTGATAGTAGTTAGAGTTATTTCAGTAATTTCTCAAAGACTATTTTTTGATGGTCAGATTTTGTGTTCAGGGTATTGACTTCATGGTGGGGCCCACCGTCACTTTGCACCGTTTGCCATCAATGGGACCATTAGGGTTTCAAACCTAGCTTGAGTCCAAGGATATACTTTCAAAGTGCAGCTTTAGAGAGCTCACTTCTCTGATGTTGAGCCTTCGAGCTCTTGGCTATGGTGGACAGAGACCGGTGAGCATCACCTAGATTCTCTTAGCTAGAGTGGGTGTGACTTAACTATAGTAAATACCTTGTTGTTGGTAGTTTAAAGAGTGACAAATCAAGTATTGATCTGAGTTGAGTGTATTTGAGGTGTAGACAATCTGATTATTGTGGCACTTTAGACTCTATGTATGACTTATGTGTGAGTTGTGCTTCTGTAGTGTATGATGTTGATAGCAAGTATGTTGTGTAGCACAATAAATAAATAAATAAATAAATATATATATATATATATATATATTTATACACGCACAAAAAAGATCACATTGGGACACTTGAATGTGAGAAAACTCTAAATTTCTAGCATGAGCTTTGGCTTTGGTATTTATAAGTTGCTAGCATACAAGGCTCTTGAGAAGCTTCTCAAGAAGCTTCCTTGAACCACTTTCTTACAGTGCAAGCTAAGTTAACCAAGAAGTTTATCAAGAAACTTCTTTCTAGAAGCCGCGTACTTGGCATGTAAGCTAAGCTAATTAGAAGCTTCTAGAAGTTACTAACTTGGGGTGCAACTTAAGCTAGTTGGAAAGCTTCCCAAGAAGCTTCCTAGATACTTTTAGAATATTCTAGGCTAACTTGGCTTATTCTTTACTTTGTTAGCCTTACTAACTATGACGTTAAACTCCATATTGTTACTGAGATCTTGATGGGTAACGACAAGATTAATTGGAGAGAGCAACATTTTGAGAAAGAGAATATCTTGCTAAATTCCCAAAACCAAAGGTCTTTAAAAGCAAGAATCTATTGGGTGTAGTAGAGAATTTTGTGTTTGATTATGAATATTATTTTGAAGTCACAAATCTCTTAGATGATTGGAGATAATCCTCTTAGTTTCAAGTCAACTAGATAGGGCAACAAACTATGGTGGTAATTCTTGGTAGAGCAAACTCAATGGCAATTTGTTGCTCCAATTCTGATATAGGAAGACTTCAAGATTACGATCAATGGGCATTTCTAAGTTGTGAATGTTCCACATGCTCCATAATATAGATTGGCATAATTAAGGCAAATCAATTTAATGAGAAATTACATTTCTCAATTCCAGAACAACATGATGCTGATTTCACACATACAAGAAGGTGAAGCTTTGGATTGGTTTATGAGAGACTTGAATTTATGTTCCGAATTGGAAATAACCATATGCAAACCCAAAAATTTAGGAAAATCCACGTAGATGGTTGAGTGCTTGGACTCCTTGGTTACCATAAATTGGTCTTGACCTAGAACTCCATAGAACTTAAAAACACACCAAGCATGGATAGATGAGCTTGCACTAATGGCAATTGATGCATCCAACAAAGACCAATTGACATGGAAAACTACAAGAAGTTGTGAAAAAATGGTGGTTGCTTCTATTGTTGCCAAATTGGGTATCATATTTCTATTTATACACTCTAGAATGGATAATCCCAATAAGTTGCCCAAATGAAGTTTGTATAGCACCATGATCAAGGAAACAAGGAGTTATGATAGGAGACATTGGTCCCCTTAATGGTAACTTGATTAATTCTAACAAGATTGGATGCTCAACTTATGCAAGTTTGATTCACTTGCAAAGTATATTATTTGATCAAGGTTGTAGAATTTTGGTTGATTCTAGGAGTTTTGAGAATTGCATGTCCATATAATTAGAAAAGGAATTATATTTTCATATAAAGAAAATATTAGATAGCAAATTTATAATGGTGGATGGTAGAAAAGATTCTACATTTCAAACCTCACAACCTATTATATTCAAGATGGGGAAAGGGTATTCCAAATATGAGATTCATAGTCACCTCCTTAAATTATGATATCATTCTTGGTCTTCCTTGGCTTGAACATCAAAAGATTCAATACCAAGATAAATCACCAATTATGTTGTTTGGTATATCTAAGTAAGACACATAAGATTTTTCTGTCCCAAGTTGAGAATTTTGTTAATATAGTAGCTATAGAGTAAGCTTTGGAAGAAGATATTCCTATGTTTGCAAGGTGGATCAAACTTGTTACGTGATTGAACTTTGATGAGGATCAAAAGCCAATAGTTAATCAAATAGTTTAAAAATATGTGGATGATCTTCCAAAAGGGTTACCCTTTGATTGAGGTATGTCTTCCAAGATCAAGCTACTACTAAGAATCCCTCTAATGAGCAAAGTAATCTATCAACTATCACCAAAGGAGTTAGAAGAACTTCAAATAACAATGACCAAGTTGTGAGAGAAGGATTTCATATAATATAGTACATCTCCTTGGGAAGCATCAGCACTCTTTGTATCAAAGAAGGACAAAGGGCTTTGATTTTGTATTGATTATAGTGGCCTTAATTAGCAAATAGGGAAGAATGTGTATTCCTTGCATCAACTAGATGACTTTTAGATCAATTAAGTAGAGCATGATACTTCTTAAAGTTAGATCTTCAAAGTGACTATTGGGAGATTCCCATTGGTAAGGAAGATGTGCAAAAGATTACCTTTCACATAAGATATGGGTTATTTGAATGGAGATTTTTACCTTTGGGCTCACTAATGCTTTAGCCATTTTCATGGATCAAATGTAACATATGTTTGAGGGGTGTGTGATAGAGGGGCTATCGGATTGATACATGGTGGTATTCATGGATGATATTTTAATTTATAGTAAAATGGAGGCAAAAAACAAGAACTATTTACAAGAAGTCTTAGGACAATTATGATAATGGACACGGGAGTTTTTACTATGAGAAGTTCAAGTGTTCTTTTTGGCAAAAGGAAGTCTCCTTCACGGGTCATAAGGTCTCAATAAAGGAGATCAAGATAGAAGAGGAGAAGCATTCAAGAAACTAAAGGATATGGTGTCTTCATGATCCAATATTGATTGGCCTACACCTAAGAATGCCACCAAATTTCAAGCATTTAATGGATTGGTAAGTTTTCCAATGGTTTATTCACTATTTTGCTCATGTGGCCTCATTATTGATTAATCTCTTGGCGGGAAAAAATAAAAATTTGAGTGGACCACCAACCAAGGAGAAGCATTCAAGAAACTAAAGGATATGGTTTCTTCATGATCCATTATCTAACCATAAGATCCTTGACTTCCTTGTGTGGTTGATTTTGATGCTTCTAACTTTACAATTAG
Source organism: Lunularia cruciata (assembly GCA_948567375.1). Classification (NCBI taxonomy): domain Eukaryota; kingdom Viridiplantae; phylum Streptophyta; class Marchantiopsida; order Lunulariales; family Lunulariaceae; genus Lunularia; species Lunularia cruciata. The sequence continues at coordinate 17,768,481 of OX419756.1, forward strand.
AGCTTTTTGTAACAATAATCTTTAGATTGATTGCATCCCATTGTCTTTGTATTTTGACAACTCAATGCAGAAAAGAAAGTATTCCACCCAAGATTGAGAAAAACTTGCAATGGTATGTGCAACAAAGGTGTGGCAAAATTACCTTAGGGAGAAAAAAGTGATCATGCAAATTGATCACAAACCCTTGTTGTTGACCTTACATTTAAACCACATGCAGAATTTGCATCATCAATGGGAGGAATCATTGCAATTATTTGATGTCAAACTAGAGTACAAACTTGGAAAGTTCAATGTCATCTCCAATGCACTGACATGATGACCTAGTTTGAAGATTCTTCCTAAATCTCCACTAATAGTACCAATCACCATGATATTGATGGACTCCAAGGTACATATAGAGTTCAAGATTTCTCTACAACATGATCTCTTTTTTCATATTGTACAAAGTTGCCTTGTAGCGAATGACAAGGCATACAACACCTTTTCATTCAAGGATGGCTTTCTATTTTGTGAAAATTGAGTCTATGTTCTACCTTTGGGAGACCTACAACTTGTACAACTTCAAGAAGCACATGACTTACAAATCATTGTCACCTAGGTGTGGATAAAGCCTTGAGTACCCTACCATGACAATGATAGTGGCCCAACATGGCACATGATTTTTCAGAGTTTGTATGATCTTGTGAGAGTTTCCAATGCAACAAGGCCATTAACCAAAAACTAATTGGATTCCTCCAACCACCCCAAATCCCTTCTTGTGAGCTTAGTTCTCATCACATCCTTGCCTTGACCAAGGTCATAAAGTAATAGTTATATTTGTTGATAAGTTGAGCAAGCAGATCCACTTAGACCTTACTATAGAGACAATTGATGCTTTGATATTGGACAAATCTACTTTGATATAGTCTTCAAATATCATGAGATGTCAAGGGTTCTAATCTTTGATCGTGATCCTTGATTCACTAAAAAAAATTAGCAAGTGCTTTTTTGAGCTACTTGGTACCAAACTTGCCTTCTCTACCACCAATCAACCCCGTATTGATAGGCAAAACAGCCAAGAAAATTGCACCTTGGACAACATACTGCTTATGTATGTCAATGTTCATCATAAAAATTAGGATAGTTGTCTTGCGGTTGCCAAGTTTGCTTTCAATAATTCCAAGCATGCAAGAACCAAATTCTCTCCTTTCTTCCTTAATTATGGGCAAGAACTACTTGTTTGCAATTCTCTTTGGGCTCCAACACCATATCATGTTCTTCATACTTCCACCTTCTTGTCTATGCTATCTAAGTCCTTACACCAAGCCAAGTCTTGTCTCCTTGTTGCTCAAAATAGACAAAAATTATATGCTAATCAACATCATTATGATCTCACCTTTTTGATAGGTGATAGGATTATGCTCTCCTTTATTAACCTTCCTCTTCCTCTTGACACTCAAGTTTGTAAGCTCACTTTGAATTGGATAGGACTCTTTTCTATTATTCTTTGCTATTTTGCAATCATTTCTCATGTCAATTACAAACTTGCTCTTCCAAATCACATGAAGATCTACCTTGTATCCAATCTCTCCAAGTTAAAACCTTTGTTTCTGAGCCATATTCTTTCCATACTCATATCCATCCATCCTCTTCCTCCTCCTCTAATATATATTGATGATCATGAAGAGTATGAGGTTGACCATATACTTTCACGTCAAGATATCTAACATGGCTACCAATGACACACTAAGTATAAGATCCATTGGAAATGGTACTCTCTTCACAATGCCACATGTGCAAGTGGCTATCCAAGAGTTCAAAGAGTCTATGGCAACAAGGACATCACCAACTAGAAGTGGGAGGAATATGTAATAATATGGAGTTAGCAAGAGAGTTAGTAGAATCAACTACAATAGCAAAGATGAGGTACAACTAGCATAATCTACGAATGCTAAGAATATACTTGAAGCATCTATGAAACTTTGTAGTAGAATACTCAAGAAGCATCTGGGAAGCCTTGGGATGAGAAGCTTCTAGAGACCTTCAAAGGATTGAGTAACTTGCATGAACCAAGCTGATAGCTAGCTTAACTTGCACTCCAAGAAAAGTGGCTTCAAGAAGGAATCTTTTATGAATCTCAAGAAGATTTTTATGGAAGCTTCTTGAGAACCTTCTACCTAAGTGGTCTATAAATACCAAGGCCAAAGATCATGCTAAGCATTCAAAGTTTCTGTCATTGAGAGTTACAATGTGATCTTGAACTTTGATCTTCCATTCTCCTATTTCTCTCCTTGGTCTTTTATAATAATGATCCTCCTTTCCTCAAACTATGATGGTTGTTGCTGCTACTACTTGAATATTTTCTTGTGCTAGTGTCTTTGCTCATAGGAATGCATGACCACCACCTCATACAAAGTATGTTGACCTTCTATGAATGTGACTATATCTACTCTCACCCGACATGGAGGCGGTGGTGGTAAGTCCAACAACTATCTAATTTGAAACCTAAGACCGTGTAGGTTGGAGGAGCTAAGACATTTTATCTCAAATTTCATCATGAAATTTGGTGTGCTCTCCTACTATAGCACACCATAATAGACATACGCATTATGTGTCAAATGTGGAACCACAAATGAATTGATTTGGGAGCCCTAGTAGGGTTGGATGAGGGAGACCTAAACATAAGCAAAGTGCTATGGAGAACTCCTCAAACATGAAAAAAAAATCTTCTATCAAAGGGAAGGCAAGGAGTCAAGCTCCAAAGCCTCTCTCTCCACAAGAAAGAATCCTAGCTATGTCAAATAAAGGTGCATAGATGAGGATGTTGGTGAGAATGTGGGTGTGCATAAGCTAACTAATGTCTGTCTAAATCTTCCTAGAGTCTAGTGAAACAAAGTCTACAAATATCAGGAGTGTTGTGCATGTAAGGCCTGTGTAAATGTAGCAAAAGGGATAGATATAGACTATGTTAGCTTCTTATATTATAAAAGCATGTTCTTGTGGGAGATAGAAAGTCCATTCCAAGTTCCTTTGTTAATGTACTACGGGAGTCTTTCTTTGACATGTTATGGTGGCAAATTTTACCTGAAACATCACTTTATATTTAGATATTATTCACCTCCCTTCTCCTAATGCACAACCTCTTACTTACTTACAAGAGATTTAGACCAACTAGAATAAGTTGACTGCTATGTCATTGAAGTATGCATGAGTTTGGAGATGAGTTCAATGAACATGTTGAAGTCAAGGTTGACATTCAATGCCATCTATAGAATGAGGACTCTTTTACTTAAAGGTAAAGAATTGAATATTAGTACAATGACTATATGATCAGTCCAATTTTTCTAGATAAAAGAATGTGCTCTTCTTTGCAATCAAATATTAGTAGGTATACTAAAGTAACATGTAACTCTAGATTTGGGAAAATAATTAACATAAACCTTAATTCCATATTTCTTACAAAAAAGTTCAGCAATAGCACTATATAGCAACAATTTGTTAAGTTTTGGAGACAAAGCAAAAGAAGGAGCTGTTAGAGCATCTATACCGCACCCACACCAAATTGCCTAGCAATTCTCCAAAAATTATGCCTAAATATGGGCCTCAGAAAATATTTTTTGTGGTTGCTATATTTCTCCTATTGGCATCCTGCCTGACAAATCCAACTGCAGCTTGACATTACTTGAAAATGGGCATTGCAATTACAATGTGCTGTGATTTGTTTGATGGGCTCATGATGGAAATGGAAAACAAGGAGATGTTCATGCTTCTACTTCAAGAAGCTGAAGAAGATATTTCATAATCCAAAAGCAAATAGATCCAATGTCACAACTCATGACCTAGTTGCAATCCAATTGAGAGTAGCAAAGCAACATAGCGTGCCATTGATGGACTGGATTTGCCTCCAAAGGTTTTGGCATGCAAATTTTCCACCAGTGATATAGAACAAAGCATATTTTCCAAGGCCATTATTGCCTTTGCATACTCTAAAATTCTTCTGGGCTTGACTTGATTAGCCAAGGCTTGCAAAATATTTGGTGATGCTTGACCCATGGTGGGAAAGAAAAAAAGGGCAAATCCACAAAATAATAGCATTGCTGGGTGGTTGGCTGTGGCTTGCAGAATATTTCATGATGCAAGGGCTGTAGTGGGGGAAAATAAAATGGCAAATCCATAGAATAATAGCATTGTTGGGCAGTTAGCCATTGCTTGGTGCATATGCTCTTAGATGTTTAAGAAAAGTTATATCCTAGGATTCCAAAACATAATCAATAGATGCTGAAAATAGAAGACCTTGAAGTGCCATGAAGGGTAGGCACAAGCATCATGTTGTCAAGTACAAAATGAGTATTAATTAGGTAAAATTTTAGCACACTTAATAGTGTCAACGTAATTATTGAGTTTGATAAGATGGAGAGAAAGGAGATTGCATATGAAAACAAGAAAGATGGAAAGACACATCAAACCTTACCAAGAAAGTAGACAAGGGGTAAAATGAGATAAGTCCTAATAATATCAATAAAGTAGACAAGGGGTAAAAAGAAGAAAAGGGTGACCGCATAGAAAACACAAAGGATTGGAAGACCCCATCAAGCCATACAAGGGTGAGACAAAAGAAGTAAAATGGGGCTAAGCCCCAATAGAGTAGATATGACAAATCTGCCCTACTGCACTTAAGTTATCCAAGCTATGCAAATTTTATGGTCTACAAACAACTAGAGCATCCAAAGAAGCATCACATAGTGTGATTGCTCTCTTATGGATTGCACTAGCCATTTCCTTTTGTAGAGCAATGGACACATGCTATCTAAAATATGCTACACAGCATGAGAATGAGAGTGGTACACCTTGGCGCCTAACATGATAAGCTCTCACATACTCTCTAACAAATGCATTGAATATCATGTCTATCGCTCCATATAACTCGAAGGCTAGAGGAACAAAGAGGTGACCGTGTTTACACCAAGGATAGGGATACCCCTATACTTGGAGACCTTGCAAGCTGCTGCTGCACTTGATACCCATCTAGGGGGATGGGTAATCACTCTCTCCAAAATTGTATCACATGTAGGGTCCATAACCATGACATCCGCTATTATCACCTGATCATCTTGGACCAAGTATAAGTCTACCTTGACATGTGTCATCTGCAAAGCATATGAATGCTCCTTCCAAGCCAAGTATCCACTCTCTTGTGCCATAGCAAACACTATATCCCTAATAGCATTATGGGTAGCTATCCTTTGTCCTCCAAAAGGACACCATGTCATATAGATTGTTGTTGCATCTAGTGTAGAACCACACTCACAAGAGAGTAATTAAGATGTAGATGGGTGAAACCTAGGAAAAACTTCATCTTGTAGAGAAATTAGTTGATGCAAGTCAGAATGCTCTAATGCGTGGCCAAGCTAGGATCCAAGAGCTTGCACTCTTGCCAAAGGAAGAGTGAAGATGTGCTCTAGTAACTTAAGGAATAGACGAGTCAACTAATAGAGAATCTAGCATATGTTGACATTGTCTCTCTATCAAGGAAAAGTGTAAAGCTCTAGTCCAATCTAAAAATAGTGAAGCAAAAGATGGAAGGTCCTCATGTGCCCATGGGGATAGACTATCTCTTGTCAGCTACAATAAAATCTGGAGAGAAAATGATCCCTCCTCCACCTTTATCACCATAAGTCTCCAAAATTGGCCTATCAACAACCACAAAAATGAGAGGAAAGTAGGGGTGCCAAGAGAGCCCAACTACCCAAACATGCTATAGGTGTCATCTCCTCCATAGATAACAAGCAAACTCCTTCACATGAGATTGGTAGAGATGTCAGTCTATATGTATAATACCAATAGCTAGACATATTAGCTAGAGGTGAAAATTGGCTTGGTAACATTTGGAAAGATGTTATGTATGATAGGCTAGGTAGATTAGATAGAGGTGTCACCAAAATAGTACTTCTACTAATACGGTAGGAGCCAAAACTAGTTTGAATTTGTAATACCAAAAGTTGGACATATCATCCAAAGGTGAAATTTGGCTTGGTAACATCTAGAAGGATGTTATATATGATAGCCTAGGTATATCAAATAGATATGTCACTAAAAGAGGACCTCTACTAATAGGGCAGGAGTCAAAAATAGCCTAGAAACTTTAGAGCTAATTTTGGAGACCTAAATGGATGAATTAGACCTTGAAAACATAAAAATTTCCCCCCAAGAGAGGAAAGTTGGGATTCCTTCTCTGCCAGGCTTGTCTCATCAAGAGCTTTCCAATGGTACCTCAACCCATGTGATTTGGAGATTCCTACAAGAATATTCCCTAAAGATTCTCTCTAGTCAAAAGAGGGTTTTACCAACCAGGTAGGATCAAAACCAACATGTCACCCATGCATACAACTAATCTAAGGGTAGAGATTGCTTACATGTCACCAATCCATGTATCGGATCCAAGGGTGGAGCTTCCTTTGGGGAAGTATTCCTTGCTATATAATATAGTCAAGGTGCTCCTTTGGGACATCAAAGGTTGAGTATGAAATTGTGCATTTCTCTTCAAGTCTCCTATCCTTAGAAGATTACAACATGCCAAATCCCTTATTATGCACTCAAATGTTCTTGGTCCAATAATATCACCAAAGACTCCATAATCCTCCTATCAAAGGTTCTCTTAAGTGATAGGAAGGTCAAGGAGGGGGGAACTGTGTAGAGGAGGTGAGTTGGTCAATGAATAATACTAGAGGAGAGTATACCAAATGCCACCTATGGATCTCCTTATAATGGAAGGTCATCCACATGGAGAACAACCTCTACAAGGGCAACATCTAAGAAATGTGTAACAAAATCCTCAAATCCTATTGGCATTCCAACAACATGTAGTCCATCTATAGATGTGATACACCCCTTTAGAAGCTCAAGGTGGAGAGGGATACCTAAAGGGAACCATGGCCTACACTTTGATACCTTGACGCTCAAGCCTACTAGATGTAGCTTGATAGTCAAGAAGTCAAAGGCCTACCTAATCTGATCTATAGAGCACATGATGTGTGTATCATCTACTAAGGAGAGAAACACACAACCTAGCATGACCAAAGTAGTATATAAGAGAGCTCTAAAGTGAGCCATGGTGAATAAAGGTCCCCCTAAAGGATCTCCTTGATGTGTACCAACATCTAACTCCAAGATGATGACTCCTTCCTATGGAAAACCATGCTAGTAGTAAAGGGAAGCAAGAGAGCCAAAAAAAGACCACACAAAAGGAATAAGATTCACCAAGGATTCACTAGCCTCCCTAAGCTATCTAAAGATGGATGCTTGTGAGATGCTATTAAAAGCATTCTCAACATCCACCTATAGGACGTTCCACTCCAGATGGATGTATAGGAGTGCCTTAATGCTTAGAGATACAACCTCACATCCTCTAGGGGTAGCTACTCCAGACTGATGTGGACTAAGGTGCTATTGGAAATGAGAGTGATGCTAAAAGACAATGGTGTGGCTGATCTAATGCAAGAAGATCTCTCCAATAGCAATTGGTCTAATGCATCCCACGTCCTTCTCCATCATGAGAAGTCAACTAGCACCTAACATTTGACTAACAGAATATTTCCTCTTGCTATTGCTACAACCACTTGAAACAACTCAATAAAACCACTAGAATGATCATCTGCCTAAAAGTAATCTCTAAAATGTTCATATACCATCTCTAACAAGCCTCTTGAGGAAAGGCAAGGGGTAGTGCACAATGCTTGTGCAAAACACACCCTATGAAGACATAAAGGCTGCTTAGGCTGATAATCTAATACCTCTAGTGGTACTCCCTCTCCTACCATAGGATACAATGAGCATAGGGAAAAGATAGTCTCATTAGTAGGACTAGCCATAGACAAAGGATGTAGCGCTTGTGCTGCTCTACTCAACTCCCCACTTGAATATCCTACATCATCGTAATCAAGTGGACTCTATGGTATCCTATGGCAAAACATGTCTCCTAAAACATGCATCCTTAATAGACTCCTCTTGTAGGGCCGCCCAATCCCTTGCTCAAAATTGATAATATCTAGTAGCCACTTCTTTATGCCGTGCACATCCACCTCTAGCATAACAAGACACTATCAAGGGAGTAAGAGGAATAGGAACCATGTTAACTCGTCCAAGGGATCACTTGCCAAATGATCGAGTTGTAGGCAAAAGCCTATTTAGCCTCCTCATGGAGTGTACGGGGTAGCCTATAGAATAGATGTGGACATGGAAACTAGTCTCAAATAACCCCAAAATGCAACCCACCTAAGAAGCTAACCACTCCCACAACTCAATTGGTATCCTCGGAATAGTCAATGAAGGGATAAAGGAAGCATGCATAATCCTAAGTGTCATTACTATCAATGTGGTTGCTCACCTCACATGAGCATCCCAAGTGGTCCAATCATAGTCCTTGTGCATCCTTCCTACATGGGTCTTTACCTCTTGCAAGGTAAAGCACCAATGACACATGGTGCATGGTCTATCCCGAGCTACTTAAGACAGCCCTACATAGGGAGGTGTAGCCATAGCTAGCACAAGAATAACAATAGTAACACATGATGTTCCTCTCCATATCTCTCCATACCTGCAAAACCACAACCTTGCACATCCCAATTCACATGAGAACATACAATCTCTCCAAACCCTAAAAAATATAAACTCTCATAACTTTCAACTTCCATCTCAAAATATTCACAACTAAGCTCCCATGGAACTCAATCATGAAAACCAAGAGTTAGAAATGAAAATTCTTGACCCATCACTCTCAATCTATAATGATCATTCTAAACCCTAAAAAACCTAAAAATCCTCATAACTTTCTACTCAATTCTCCATAGTCTTTAATCTAGGTACCAAATCTAGGTACAAAACAAACAAAATCTACTATTGACTCAAGTGTTATATGCTAGAAAACCCTCAAAAAATGTATATCTTTACTCTCACATTACTCCCTCTCCTCTCTTGTCTCCACACTCTCTTGAACACCCTCACTAACTAAAAGGATAAGGAGTAAAATGGGGCTAAGCCCTAATAGTATCAATAAGAGAAATTTGCACTCTCACGTCTAAGATAGCCAAGTTATGCAAGTCATATAATCTTCTAACCATTTGATAAGACTCCAACATTGTCATATCACTTGGCATTGTTTTTTTTTTGTTTTTTTTCCTTAGAGGAGATTCAGTTTTGCATTTCACTCCGTAGGTAGATATAGAGCATACTCTTCCAGGAATTGTTGACAAAAGAAGTTCCAAAATATTAAATGCTTGACTTATGAAATAACTCAAGAAAAAAAACGTAGGTTATATATATATATATATAATTTTAAAATGCCTTGAAACTTGGTGGCAAAATGAACTTAACTGGCAAAACAAGTTCAATTGATTCTTCTTTAATTGCTTATCAATGGATACAACTCAAGACATGTTCAGTTTTCTATTCTCTATTCTTTTCCTAGACAAGAAATGTCTAGGAATATCATTTATTAATACCTATGATTTATATGATTTGTTAAAATTAGATGTGTACAATGTAAAAATATTTAATTATATTTGAACAAGGGATAGTATCACTATGACCTATATTGATCAAAGATAGAAAAATGGGTAATCTAATGACTTATACTAAATAATGGACTTGAAATTTATTATTATTACTGAAAAAATTGGCTTTGCAATATTCACATTTCATGTTGACTTGATGGACTATAATTTCTTGTACTTATACTTGAGGATTATTACAATTTTGTGAAGTGAAGTAGCATGATGATATTGGAAGACAATTTTGAGACTAAGTCATTGAAATATATAATCTAAAATCAAATTTAATTACTTCATATGTTATAAGAATAGTGGTAAATAGATCACCGTGTGAACAACAAGATACACAATATGTGTAAGCTGACTCTAACTTTTTTCTCCAATAATTACTTAAATTTTACTTATTGTTAATAATAGTTTAAAATATATACATTAGCTTCTAAAACCTAAGTTGTTATACTTATCACTTTATAGTTTTAGTATCTACATTGATTTACATCTATAGAAATGATCCAAGGTAACAACTTCAAACTGAAATGCAACTTACACTTTCATAATTTAAATTATCTTCTTCACTTTCTTTTTAATTTAAATATACCATATTTATATATAAATAGAATAAGAAATTTCATTTAAGAGATCAATTCTGAATTATATATTGTACCTGAAGAGATTTGTGGATTGTAGTAAAGGATATTCCAATAACTACTACAAAATATTCTACCTTAGACTAAATTTTGAGTTTAAATTCTAAGTTAACCTAGAGAAATATTTGCTGGAAAAAGAATGAAATTCCTCTTTTAGATTAGCAAATGTATGACAAAGCATAAATTCTAATATATTTCAAATGACACACTTATGCATATCTATGATGGCTTAATCTTGAATCAAATTACACCCTATTAAAATTGATGGATTTGTATGTATGTGCACTTGTTTGTATGTATGTACCATATGTCTTGTGCATTCTAGAAGGCACATTTTCCATTATAAGTATAGATTTGTAAGCACACATGTGTTTGTTATACTTGAATTGACACAAGGGATTTGATCACAAGTGAGCCACTCCAAAATGTGGCAATATTCAGGTGATCCTCATGAGACTAGCAAGGTTTATGAGTTGACTTCTCTAGAAATTCCATAAATATGCAATTGAAACCCTCTATTTTATCAACCAATCCGCCCATAAGTCATGTACCCCTTATAGTTGAAAAGTTTACTAAAATGGGAAGATTGATAAATTAGCTATTAGAATGGAAATTTCAAGTAATGCAAGTGATTCACATCTATGCCATAAGCTACCCCGTTACACTCCATGCTGAAACAAGACAAGCTTTTTGCCTACCGCTTGATCATTTGGCACATGGTTCCTTGGACAAGTTAGCATGGTTCTTATTCCTCTTACTTACTCCATGGTGCATTTGTTATGCTAGAAGGGAGATATGCGGGGCATAAAGAGGTGGTTGTTAGATTTCCTTGATTCAGAGTAGTAGATTGGGCTGCCCTATAGGAGGAGTCAGTTAGGGCTGCACATTTTAGGAGACAGATTCTGCCATAGGATACCATAGAGTCTACTTGATTACGATGGTGTAGGACATTAGGTCATGCAAGAGAGTTTAGTAGAACAGCACAAGCCTTACACTCTTTGTCTATGGCTAGTCCGACTAATTAGACTATCTCTTCCCTACGCTCACTACATCTTATGGAAAGAAAGAGTATACCATTAGAGGCTTAGATTATCGGCCTAAGTAGCTTTTATGTCTTGATAGGTCTTTTTTTCACAAGCGTTGTGCACTGCCCCTCACCTGTCCTTAGGAGGTTTGTCAAGGATGGTATATGAGCATCTTAGAGATTGATGTCAGGTAGAAGATCCTTCTAGTTGATTTACCAAGTTGTTTAGGTGGCTATAGCAATAGCAAGGGAAGATAAACCTATGTTCTTTAATTGGGTCATTAGGGGCTAGTAGACTTCTCATAATGGAGAAGAGCAAGAGAGCATTAGATTGATTGCTATTGGAGAGATCTTTGTGTGCTTGGTTAGCCACACCATTGTCCTTTAGCATAGATCTCACATCCAAGAGCACCTAAGTCCACATTAGTTTGGAGTAGCTACACTTGGAGGTTGCAAGGCTATTTCTCTAGGCATTATGGCACTTTTAAATAGCCATTTGGAGTGGGTTGTACTTCAAGTGGATGTTGAGAACTTTTTTAATAGCGTCTCTTAGGCATCCATCTTTAGAGAGCTTAAGGAGATTGATAGATACATGGTGAGTTTCATTCCCTTTGTGTGGTCATTTTATGGCTCTCATGCTTCCCTTTATGGCTCTCATGCTTCTCATGCTCATTTTATGGCTCTCATGCATGGGTGGTCACAAGAGGGAGTCAACGTCTTGAAGTTAGTTGTTGGTACATGACAATGAATCTTTTAGAGGACCTTTGTTTGCCATGGCTCACTTCAATGGCTTATCTACTACTTTGGCCATGCCAAAGTAGTGTATTTTTGTCCTTAGTAGATAATACACATACTATGAGCCTCAGATCAAATTAGGCAGGCCTTTGTTCACTTGACTATCAAGTTGCATCTTGTAGGCTTGAGAGACAAGGTGTCAAAGTGTAGAGCATAGTCCCTTTCAAGTATCTCTCCCCCACCTTGAGCTTCTAGAGGGGTGTGTCATATTTACATATGGACTATGTATTTTTGGAGTGCCAATAGGATCCGAGGATTTTTTCACATGCTTCTTAGATGCTGCCCTTGCAAAGAATATTCTCCATGTGGATGACTTCCTCTACTAGGAGATCCACATGTGGCATTTCATAAACTTTCCTCTAGTACTGCACATCTACCGACTTACCTTCTCCACACAATTCCCCCTTTCTTGACTTCCCTATCACACCTGAGAGCTTTTGATAGTAGGATTATGAGAGTCTTTGGTGATATCTTTGGACCATGGACATTTGAGCGTGTGATGGGGGATTTAGCATATAGAAAAACATCTCTACCAACCTTGTATGGAGGAGTAGGTCTATTATGTATGGAAGAGATATCACCTATAGCATTTTTGGGTAGGTGGTCTCTTTGGGCACCTCTACTTTCCTCCCATTTTGTGGTTCTTGACAGGCTAGTTTTGGAGACTTATGTGACCGAGATGGAAGAGGGATCCTTTTCTCTCCAAGTGTTATTGTGGTAGACAAGAGATGGTCTATCTCCATGGGCATAGGAGGACCTGACATCCTTTGCTTCACTATCGTCAGATTGGACCAAAGGTTTGCGATCTTCCTTGATGAAGTGAGAGTGTACGCATATGCTACATTCTCTCTTAGTTGACTGGTCTATTCCCTGGGCCACATGTCTTAGCTTATGCTCTGACAAGGGTGCAGGCTCTTGGATCCTAGCTCAACCATGCATTAGGGAATTTTGACTCACACCAACCATTTTCTCTACAATGATGAAGTTCCGCCTAGGTTTGGTCCACCCATCCGCATCTTCATTATTCAATTGTGAGTGTGGTTCTACACTAGATGCAGCAGCAGTCCATATGACATGGTGTCCTTATGGAGTACATAGTATAGCTACCCATGATGCCATCATGGATATAGTGATTGCTACGGCACGAGAGAGTGGATACCTTGCTTGGAGGGAGCATTCATATTCTTTGTTGACAACATGTGTCACAATAGACTTATATGTGGTCCAAGATGATCAGGTGATAGTGGCGGATGTTGTGGTTATAGACTCTATGTGTGATGCAGTTTTGGAGGGAGTGATTACTCATCCTCTTGGATAGACGGCGAGCGGAGTAGCAACACGCAAGGTCTCCAAGTATAGGGGTATGCATTGAGGTCACCTCTTTGTTCCTCTAGCCTTGGAGTTATACGGAGCAATGGATATAGCATTCTACACATTTATAAAGGAGTGTACAAGAATTTATCATAATAAATGCCTCTGGGTACCACTCTCACTCTCATACTTTGTAACATACTTTAGATAACATGTGTCCATTGCTCTATAGAGAACATTTGCTAGTGTAATCTATAGGAGAGCCATCACTCTAGGTGATGCTTCTTTGAATGCTCCTACAGCTGATAGACCTTATAATTTGCATAGCTTGGATATCTTAGGTGCGATCAAGCATATTTCTCATAACGAAACTATTGAAACCTAGCCCCATTCTACCTCTTTTGTCTCTCCCTTGTTATGTTTGATGGGTTTCCCATCCTTCTTGTGTTCTATGTGGTCGCCTTCCCCCTTTCGATGGGTCTGAATATTGGATAAAGTAGCTCTTAAGAGAAAATCCTCGTCTGCTGATTTTCACTCCGGGTATTGAGAAGTGATGACAACCAGACGCTGGCAAATTGCACAGTTCTGCATTGATGGAGCTATCTATTGGTGAAACAATCATCTCTAACTATTGATACCGATTTGGATGTCACTTATGTCCTCGCGAGGCTGTGTCCTCATATGTGAATATTGGCTGCCAAAGGACAAAGCGGCTGAAATGCAATATGAGGCTGAGTTCTGTCCATCGTCTGTGATGAGGCTCGCAAGGCACAGCCTCGCGAGAACAGAGATGGAACCGGATACTATTTGGGGTTTAGCCCCAGTTTACTTTTTATGTTTTATCATTGTACGTCACCAAGCCGCACAATGATTGATGATCGTCTTCCAATCGTCTTCCATCCTTCTTGTTTTTATACGCTGTCACCTTTGTCTGTCTTCGAATTATTGATAAGGACTTACCTTAAACTGCAGGATTAGCTCATTTGCTGCAGATAAGCTCTCGGAAGTTACCCGACTTTCGTGAGAGGAAATTCGTAGAGCATTTAGTGATACCTCCCTATAAATTGACGATCGACGCTCCTATAACAAGTGTAGCAGCGAGCGGTGGCTTCCCCGGGACGAAAGTCACCTTCTTCAGATCTGGACGGTGTACATTTCTGTGATAGCGAAGGTTTTCTGTTGGCTCCTGTTCTCCTGTTACCTGCTATCAAGAAACCGCGATTTGACAATTCTTCAGTCCGAAGACGGACTCACCATCCTGCCAGACGCGAGCCCATCTTTTGCACTCCTTCCGTTCCTCCGGGAGTCTTGACATAGCGTACTCCTGAAGAGCTGCGACAGACTCGTATCACGATCATGGACGGGTTTCAAGTGTTCTTCTATGCAGTGTTTCTGATTTCATCCACCTTGATCGCGAATGTGCATGCGGGTTTTCACGTGCAAGAATTTTTTGAGTACATTCCAGCCGGAGACACCGTTGCGTTCCAACCGGTAGCGAACGAGCCAGTTCCTAATAAGGGCATAGGATACGTGAAGAACAATAAGGCAATAGGAAGAAACGGCAAAGCCATTGGAAAAGTTCGCGGCATGTACTTTTACACTGGCATTGACTCAATCGAGGATGTCGTAACTATTACGTTCGACTTCTTAGGCGGTTCGATCAACTTGCGGGGTTTGTGGAAAATGAGCGCAGACGGTCAAGAAGATGTCGACGGTGAGGAGTTGAGCATTGTGGGAGGACAAGGGACCTTGAAATACGCGAGCGGTGTGGTCTACTACACCAAAGTGCAGTCTGATCCCCAAACAGTGTATAAGGTTAGATGCGAGATCAGTTATCCTGGTTATATCTACAATGAAATGGGAGCTCTGATCGTCAACCCTGCTGAAGAGAAATTGAATCTGCTTTCATCTAAGACAACCAGAGCAGACTTCTGGGCTGAAAAAGATCACCCATTACAGACCGTGAAATCAACGATGAGAAAGTTGTAGCTTCGATATCAGAGGCTGAATGCGCAACTGCTAGATGTTGTTCGTGGAGTCTGAGCATCATATACACGGACCAGGCAGGAAGCTAGCAAAATTACTTTGCGGCTGTGCAATTTCGATCACAATCAGGTTCCATCTGTCTCAGGGTTACGGTGCGCAGTGGTGCCATTGTTAAGTAGCTGAGACGTTCACGTGGCCCGTTCACGTGGCCGTATACATATGCAATAGTGTACATGACAATGTAGGCTTTGTACACTCGATTTTCCACAATGCGTCTGAGTTCACGTGGAACTAGGAATGTTAAAGCCCGTCTATTGCACTAAGACCAGCGAATAAAGACAAGCATGCCTTTGGGGCCTCCATGCAGTACTGTTTGCTTATAAGTATTTTTCTACAGTCTAGAGTTAATCTAGAAGGTGAATATCATATCATAGTTTAAAATTTATAATTGATAATTTTCTATGAATATATTTCCATCCGTCGAAGTCCGTTGGAGCTTAGAAAGTTTATTTTTTTCCCCTCTTCATCCTTATGACCATATCTCTTACTGTGATTGTTTCATTCCTATCTTTTTAAGACAACCAATATTTGTAGATTGAGTTCATGTGATCTCTTTCAAGAATAAAATTTAATATCCCACCAGAAAGTCAAGTTTTAAATCACCCAACAATTGCAACCCATGAACGAAAAAAAACATTTTGGAAAAGAGTCTCTAAATTAATTCATCAATAAAATTAACCAATTCGTGCACAAACCAAGATTAATTCATCAATCCTGTATTCTGTTGCATTATCAACTAATCACTGAGATACATTTCATAATCGCTTGCAAGTCCGGATTTCCGGTAAACAATCAACCGTGGTGCAAAATTCCGAGCTCTGGATACTGAGCATTTCTCCTTATCACTCCTAATCCACTCCCTTATAGTGAGAGCAGATGCAGATAAAGAGAAGGCAAAGTTTCTGCGCCACTTTATGGCTGAAAAAGTCATGTGCCCTTTGAGAGCATAGGAAAGATAGGAAGACCCATCAAGCCGTACCAGGAAAAAACAAAAACAAATAAGACTGGGCCCAATTTTAAATGGGAGGTGTGGCCGAAACTGGGTAAATACACAAGAGTCCATGGAAGAGCCCACCACAATATTAAAATAGAGAAGGGGATGGTTCGAATGACCGCCAAACCCCGCCCCCCAACCACAAAGAGAACCAGATAAACAACCACCCGTCCAATCCAAGGGGAGCGACTTTGGAGGATCAAGTGACAATAAAAAAGGCCTCAAATAAAGGAACATATAACTACAACACATGTCCAAATTATCCCTTGCTCGGTCTAGGTTTTTGGGAAAAGACTACTTCATGTACTGTACTGTACTATCGATAGAGAAAGGCGACCGCGTAGGAAAAACGAAGGAGGGGAAGACCCCATCAAGCCGGACAAGCGAGAGACAAAAAAGGTAACATGGGGCTAAGCCCCAGTACTGTACTATCCGGGGTGAGGAAATTCGCCAGAAACAGGCAGAAATTTCTAGGAATAGTTTAGGTCGAAAACACAGTCGTTTCCTGCATTAAGTTCTAGCTTTTGCAGCATTAATTATTCCTCCGTTATGATCTTCGGAGTGCTAAACTGTTGTATCTGAACAATAATATTCTTTTGATGGAGTTATCGTTGGTTTTCTACCACTAATCTTTCACACCCGGCATATATGTATATTAGTCCAGCTTTTAGAGCCCAAAAGAAGCAAGGGATAGAACCTCCTGTACTAATACCCAAGGAAGAAGTCTTAATAATTTCGGGTTTAGGGTAATTATATTTACACTTGTCATCCTCGGAGGTGCGAAGGATGGCTCTAATGTTACCTTGGCCCTTCTGCGTAGTAGTCAAGGAATAATCAGGCCTGAAAAAATATAATGCCTAGGACAAAATGAAAATCCTGACTGGATTAGTTTAGGGTTTTTTTTTAATTTAGGGTTTAGTTTTAGGGCTTGGTTTTAGGAAATTTTAGCTGTCCCAAAATTATGCTGTTTATTGGTGAAGAACCAGAAAAACTAAGCAATAGTCATCCGAGAAACTAGCTAAGTCTGAAAAGGGGTAGTATGTTACCTTGGTTGCTACTTGTACTAGGAAACTAGAGTAACCTTAGACTTCAATGGAAGAAGGTAGATTCAAAAAACGAAATGTGATTTATGCTATAAAGATATATTATGCTCTATAATATTAGACTTAGTGTGGTTTCAGAGAAGAATGGGAAATAGAGAAATTTGAGAGAATGGAAGACTTAGGGTGCTTATGAAAAAAGAGATTGTTGGAATGTAAGGAAATTATGGTATATAATAAAGGTTTTTTTAATTAGAAAAAGGAATACTATTAGATTCTGATAAAGAACAAGACATGAGAAAAAAGGTGTTTTGTGAAGGTGAAAATAATTTTAAGCTTGAAAGTGAAAACTGAAAAGAGGTTTGTAAATAAGGAAGAAATGAATGTTTAGGATGCTCACGATAACAAGAAAAAATTGGACATACAGAAATCAAGAAAATAGTAGCGAACTTGCCATTAAAATAATATTTTAATCATGAATGCTTCGAGGAGAATGATTAAGAAGAATAGCCGGATTTTGAAATGATAAAATTAAAAGAGAAGGAAACTGGAAAATTGAATGAAATTGACAAGTGAATTCATCTTGAATACATGGTGTTGGAAGTTAAAAAAAGAGCGGAGAATATCTGGAAATAGCTAATAAAGAAAAACAAGACAAAAAAAAAAGTGTAAATAGATGGAAGGGATCTCACATAGAGAGAATATCACAATTGCACGAGAGAATCGAGAAAAAGGTACCACGTAGGAGAAGATGGGAAGACCCCATCAAAGCCGTACAAGAAAAAATAGGTAAAAGGGAATGAGGCACAAGAGAATGGGAATAAATCAAAGCCATTACATTATAAGGATGTGAAGTTTGATAAAATAAAATAAAGACATGATAAAATAGGATAACCTTGAAAATGATAAGAGAAATTCAAGTTTGATATGCCAAGACTGCACAATCAGAACAATCAAGATCCATCAATATGAAGGAGAGGTATCAAAACTTCTTGATGCACCAAATATAATAGATAAACATGGTGTAAATCGGAAGATTGGGGGCCAATGTGCCTCATTCTTTGTTTGTGATCTTGTGGGCAATGATTTAGAGTGAGTACATGGACTCATTAAAGCTAGGATAATAGGGCCAAAGGGAGATCGGGAGCTAGAGGAAATAGGACACAAGGATAATAATCCAAAGTATCAAATATAGAGGATTTCCAAGGTTAGTGAATCATTGTTAGGCTTCTCTAATGTGTCAAAGAACAATCTACTCGATCTCATATAGAGAATAGAGACAATAATTATATACACAAATAAATGTCTGAACAAATATGCAAGCTGATTTGAACACATCATATTATGTAGTATCTTTTTGGATTAATTTCCATTTGACTTATAAGATTATGGCCTATCGTTTTTAGATGCCTTTGTAAAATTATGTGTGCATACAATGGTGAAAGACACAAGATAAGAATGTATTCTAAGTTGCTATAAAAATTAGATATATTACCAATGGGATGATCCGGTGTGTACCATGTAAGTGTATGCTTCCTTGGCAAAAAGTCAACATGAAACTTTCATGGAAGATAAGCAAAAGAGAGATGATATAGAGTATGATAAGAAAAAAAATCATGGAATTTTCATGGAAGCAGAGCAAAAGAGATGATATAAAGTATGATAAGAAAAAATATCATGAAACTTTCATGGAAGCGAAGCAAAAGAGATGATATAAAGTATGATGAAGAAAAAAATCATGAAATTTTCATGGAAGAGAACCAAAGCGAGATGATATAGAGTACGATGAAGAAAAAAAAGTTCCAAAGAGACAAGTCAAAAATTCAATGTCCATCCATAATAATAAGAGGCTATTATTATTATTATTATTATTAGTAGTAGTAGTAGTAGTAGTAGGTCTATAACAAGCGGTGCCACCTAAAGCATAATTTATAATGAAATTCAAAACTGATATCATATAAGAGAAATTGGAGATTTTGAATTCCCATCTATGTAGTGGAAAATCCTTAATGCAATGAAAAACTGAAAAATTAAATTTTATAAAAGAAAATCAGCAAACTTAGGCAAAGTTCTTAAATCTCATCTGTAGAAGAGAAAAGAGTTCATAAAAGTGCAATTTTGAAGTTACATTTTTGTCAAAGAAAATTAGAGATCTGAAGTGTAACTTTCAAAACTTATTTTCTTTATGGAAAAAAAGAAATCTTTAGTGGAATCTCCGCTTGTAGGAGATAATACTATGAAGTCCTATTCTTAAATCCCACTTTCATGGAAGAAATTTGGCTATCTAGGTTTGACATGTTTTTTATATAGAGGAGAGGATTTACAACGAAACTAGCAATTTTGAAATCCTACTTTTATAGGCGAGCATTCCGAAGATCTTGCTTGTTATCCACTTTTTGCACTTCTCCCCATGCATTCCTTTTTCTTTTTCCTTATTTGGATATTATATTTAGCTTGTTAACACTTTGCTTGGAAATCAATTGTTACTTAATCCATTAAAACAGCACAAAAATGAACCCCAACTAGGTGAATGCTCTCTATTTGGTTTTGTTGTCCTATTTCCCTTTTCTTTTATTCTCTATGTGATCTTATTATCCTAACTTTAGGAGTTTGGAATCCTTGTCTTCGCTCTCGATCATTTTTCCCAAAATCACAAAGAAAAACCAAGGCTTAGTTGACCTCAATCGTTAGTCAATTCTAGACTTATCCGTTTTCGTTGGTGTGAAAAAAAATATTTGAATACTTCTACTTGACACGGTCGGATCTTACCTGTATCGATCATGCAGATCCTGGCATATCAAACCTGAACATTCCTTCATACTTTTCGAGTTACTCTTTTTGTTACGTATCACTTTGGTCGGACTTATCCTCATTTTATATGATGGTTTTGCTTTATCCTAATTATCTACAATTCCAATACCTTTAGGTTATTCTCGCTACAAGTTCTCTTCCACCTACCGGCGCCGCTTTGTATTTGTCTTGTTTCATTGTTTCTCGTTACTAATTATTAGGTGCCATTCTCTCCCCTTTAATGTCCAACGCCACCCATTAGAAATAGTTTCAATTCTCACTTTTCAATTCCATTAATTTTAATCTATTTAAATGTCAATTTATTGCCTCATTTCCCTTCTCCTTTCACTTTAGAATTTCAATATCTAACTTACAATTCCTGTATTTGCTTATTCCTACACAAATCGGGATGAAGAAATCCTAGTTTTGTTGTGAATTCCCATGAGTTATGAAATCACATTCAAAGTGTATTTTTAAAGCATACTTTCTAGACAAGCTTTAGATTGTTGAATTCTAAAATCCAATATATTCAAAAGAAAATTCCTAGAATCCCAATTGTATAGGTTACAACCATAATTACACATTTATAACCTCACTATCTTATTTGTTTCAGTCCCAACATTGAGGATTAGAATATTCTGATTGTTACATTTATTCTTATATATGATTTGGCATCACACTTTCGTCATTTAATTTCAAAATTATTATACCTTCTTAATTTGAAACTTGGATTGTAGAGTCTTCTTTTCACAATTCAGGGTTACTATTGCAAATCCAGATTCTTAAATGAAGACATTCATTGGTCCCTGAGTTTAGGGTTTAACAGTCAACCATGATGAAGATGAAGGCAGTGAGAAGGAGGACCTGGTGGTATTCCTATCACATATCAAATATGTGATACCATATTGGGTAGTTGTACAGTATCAAATACAGTAGACATACAGTATCAAATATGACACCAATGTACCGCTTTGCACTACAGCTATTTGAAGAACAACAGGCACTCTGTTTTCACATATAGAGTAGATACCATATGCTTGCACGCTAACAAGGAGCTCGCATCTTGTGCAGGAACGTGTCATATTCTGTTCTTGTTAAATTCGAGAACTCTATACTCCCTATAAAAGATGCATGTTTTCTTAAAGAGCATCCGAGTCAAGCAAGTGATCACCCAACGAACATTGTAAAATGTGTAGTTTCTGAACGAACGTTCGAGTCAAGCAAGTGATCACCCGGCAAACAATGCTGTGTGTTGCTTCTACCATTTCATTCATATCGCTGTGATCGATGCATGCTTACAGATGTATTACAACGATGTGAATGAAGTGGCAGAAGTAACACACGGCAATGTTCAATGTTCGCGTACTTATTTGCCTGACTCGGAAATTCTTTCAGAAAGCACACATCGTAATCATTTGCTTGATTCGAAAGTTCTTTCAGAAAGCACCCGTCTTACATAGGGAGAACGGTGTTCTCGATTATAACAAGAACAGAATATGACACGTTCCTGCACCAGATGCGAGCTCCTAGGTACCTTTCAGCATCCGAACTGCGGAAGGATTGACCTCCATTATTGGTTCACTGTAACGGTCTTATTTACGTCAAATAAGCAATATTTCAGATTGACACGAGAGATTTCTAATACGATTTCAACTTGAAACTCAAAGTTGCCATGTATAACTTACAAAGTAATTGTTCACATTGCAAACTCAACAGGAGGACATATAGTCACCTTCGACATATTGGACATCAAGAGAAACGGGAGCGCCTCTTCCACAATATCTTCAACTCAATCCCGTAATTGGTTGACTCGAATGTGCATTTTTCAAGCATAAATCCTGAAGTATAGTAACAGGACTGTCACATATTTTGATTGAGGGTTTGATCATTTTTGTTACAGATCTGTGAGAAGCAGTACCCGGTAAGCTCTAGCTCTACGTACATCAGATAACCGTCTACTTCTCCTTTATGCATATGGAATTCACGAATCTTCTGCTTCAGTTTCATCGTTGGTAAAACCACACATCCATGTACTAATTTTTGTAAGTCGCTTAGACATCCTTGTTGTCTTTGTAGTATTCTGCTCCTCCCTTGTCTTTTAACATCTTGATAGACTGTTTTCAGGTTTTGACAGGTGCAGCGTAGCCATGGCGCGCACGGTGTTTTGTATTGTCCAGTGTCTTCTTCCTCGCAGTTGTTGCAAAGATGATCAGAGCCGAAATGGAGGTTAACTCGTTCCATGTATACGAGCAGGTAAACACGATTGAGCAGTTTCCCGCTTTTGGATTCCTGCTTTCGGACTCGATTGGCTTTGACGGCCGGAGAGTGGTGTATGCAGCCAACGCCACAGCAACAGAGGACATAGACTCGCCAGCGGTGGCTCTGGTGTCGGGTTCATACTATTACCCAACTCGTCGGTCAAATTTGGCTCGATTGATAGTGAACATCGAATTTATTGAACATTTCCTGTTCCCTAATAGTCAAATCTTCCTTCAGTGTACCCTATACCTTCAGTTCCTTCAGCGTACGAAAATGATTCAAGTACGTCTGAGGATGGTGCAATCTCAAACTGTGACATTGAAGGCGGGACAGGGGCGTTGAAAGAAGCTCGCGGATCAGCCACATCTGAGCAATTGCGAAATAGTTTCAAGGGGGCAGGCATGGTTTTCAGAAAGCTTAGAGCCTATCCTACTTCGAAGCTCATTAATTATCTACTTCTTCTAAGATGTAGATCAACAGGCCTGTTGAACGACATTTTAGCCCACGCCTAGGCGTGAGTTCGTATTTCAAAGTTAGGCTTGCTTTCAGTTTTCATTTTTAGAAATCCATGAACCCACTCATCTACATCACCATGAGTGATCCTATGCCCTTATTAAGGCCTTTGACAGAGCAACTTACAGACAGGGCTATGTGTGCTGTAAATCTGATACCGAAGACGACAGTTGGATTTCTCTGACTTGAGAGCCCTGTCTGTAAGTTGCTCTGTCAAAGGCCTTAATACTGTATCCTCTCGTCAACTCTGGCCGCTTATATCCTGCTAAGCAACACCAAGAATTGAGAAAGGTAGCACTGCTGAGAATCTCGGAGAGCAAGACTGTTTCGCCTTCAGAAAATTTGAGCTTTCTAATTGGCGAGGCTAGTTGACATGCATCTACCTTCTGGGAGTAAAATTGTAAAACAACCACCATTATATTTGAGAAAGAAAACGTACCGAACTTCCAGAGACCGAGTCCCGACAGTATCTTTAGGGACAGCCTTAGGACATTTCAGAAAGCAGGGGAGTTCCTTTGAACAGGGAGAGTTTATCTGGATTTTCACGAGGATAGAAGACGTTTGGTTTCTCGGTTTCACTTGATGGATGGGTCCAGCGGATGAGTAGGACTTCGAGCAGGACTTCCGAGCATCCAACGAAGAAGCAACACCTAATGATTGCAGTCCACCCAGTGGAAAACAAGTTTGAAATGGCTTAGTGGAATTTATGGTGTTTACTTGCTTGTATGGACAGCTTATTCATAGAACTTATGCTGAAAGATTGAAAATTTTGTGAAGAGTAAGGTGTCCGGACCCACCTGTGTCAATACAAGATGTTCTAAAAGGAATAAGGTATTCCAGTTGGCTTTGCAACCCGTCATACAATTGATACATCTAACTCTCGTGTAACTCCTGGTATCTTGTGACAGATCTTAACATGCTTACAGTTTCTGGTGAGAAGATAATCCATATGCATTACCAACGGTGATTGATGTGATGCCTGGAAACTCTGGCCGCTCGGAATTCAGTGAATCATCGAAGAAATACTTTTTCTCAAGTTGTTCGCGGATCCGATCACAGGAAGAAAAGGTAATCTACAGCATGTGACATGCTTGTTCCGTTTTGGTGCAGACTGTTGGTATTTAAACAATAGCACAAAATATCTAATAGGTTGCAGATTTTCATGCCATCGATCCGTCCACGACATATAGAATATTAAGAATAGAGCAAACTGCTAATCACTGAAGTCAAACCATGAAGGAAGCAGCCTATTCTGTACTCTTGACCTATGTACACTATCGCCTGGAATTGGGTTAAAAATTATGTGGTGCGGCCTATGTAAGAGCTGAGGTCTTCGGAATTAGGGCTCGTTTCTGAGCGGTAGTACTCGAACTCCTTGTCTGTCTACTCGAACTCCTTGTCTATCTGTCCGAATACAGAACAATCATTCCAATGTCAATGGATATTGTCTTTGCATCAAACAGCCGCTAATATTCCAGCAAAAGAAACTTAGCTTTTCCAGTCGTCGTGTAACAGTGAAGAAGTACTCATGAAAGAAAAAAAGGAAAGGCGACCACGTAGAAAATACGAAGGACGGGAAGACCCCATCAAGCCCTACAAGGGAGACGAACCAAAAAGGTAAAATGGGCTAAGCTCCATTAGAATCTAGATGAGAAATCGGCCCTACCGCACCTAAGATACCGTAGTTATGCAATTCGTACTGTCTCCAATGGACACAAACCGACCAAAATTTACTACAAAGTATGAGAATGGTATCCTTACAACTTAACATGATAAGCTCTTCGTACACTCTTTTACAAATGTATCGAACTCCATATCCATCTAATGTATCGAACCCCATATCCATCTAATGTGATTGGTCTCTTATGAATTGCACTAGCCACGGCCTTTAGTAGACCAATGACACAAACCGACGAAGATTTACTGCAAAGTATGAGAATGAGAATAGTACCCTTACAACCTAGCATGATAAGCTCTCATACACACACCCTCACAAATGTATTGGGGTTTCGCATTCACTCCCTTGCAAATGCATCGGGATTCCGTATCCACCGCTCCATATAATTCCAAACTAGAGGAACAAAGAAGGATAATGTTAGTAGCATAACTGAACAAAATTTCTGAGGAAAGAGGTATAATTTTAGCAGCATAACTGAAAAGAATTTCTTCAACTACCATACCACGTGAAACTGACGATTAACTCTGGTAAAGGACCTTCACCTAGTTTACAGCATGAGTGAACAGGAAGTCACTGCCTACAGTAGCATCTAAACCTTGGTGTAAAATACCTGTTCCTCAAGCAGCTTTGTGCGAGAACTTCAGCAAGACCTCTCGGTGTCGGTTTAGGTTTGCCTAAGTTCCGAGTTACAACCATCGTTGGACATTGAACTCTTGATTCATGACGCTTACGTAGGAATAACATGAACAGAGATCGGCAGCTATAATCGGATTCATCCCCGCTCTGTTAGGCGCGAAGCAGGTGCGAAGTTCTGCATTTACAACTTCAACACCGATGGAAGAATCAGGCCTTGATTTCAACAAGCCTGCAGAGCTTGAAGATTTGAATCAGAAACAACGTAAGATATGGAACAACATCTCCAAATTTTGGGACTCACAGATGGTCGAGGGGAATACATTTCAGCGGGTGCTGGTGGGGCCTAGCACTGAGCGTCTGGTTGATCTCCAATCAGGAGAGCGAGTTTTGGAAATCGGCTGCGGAAATGGTGTCATGGCTCGCCGCTTGGCTCAACTTCACAGTCATCAGGTTAAGATTCTGGCGACCGATTTTAGCGTAGATTTTATCCAGTGCGCCAAAGATCGCACACCGGTCGATACCTACACTTCCATCGAGTACAAAGTTATTGATGCCACTGATACAAAAGGGCTGTTAGATTTGAGGACAGCGAATGGGGCTTTTGATGTGATTGTTTGCAATATGGCCATGATGGATATGGCCACCATCGATCCTCTTCTGGAGGCAGTTCCGAGATTGCTACAAGGATCTGCAAAAGGTCGTTTCGTCTTTTCTGTCATGCACCCTTGCTTCAATGGTGCTGACTGTGAGAAGAGTGTTTGCGAGACAACTCAAGGAACAGAGCTTAAAACTGTGTGCTCTGTGAAGGTGTCTAAGTATCTTCAGGTTTCGCCTGAGCTAGGGTTGGGCATGCCAGGACAACCCGAACTTCACTACTACTTTCATCGCCCCCTCCATGTCTTGCTTGGTTCCTGTTTCCGAGCTGGTTTGGTGATGGACGGCATAGAGGAGCCGAGTTTTCAACCGGGTACTGCTGATGCTGAGGAAAGTGATGACATGCTAAGCTGGACAAATTTCACTCAAATCCCACCGATATTGACCTTGAGAATGAGACCTGTCATGGCCGCTTCTTGAACATCTACGAACTCAATTTGCTGGGCATTTCTTTTTACAGTAAACTTGGAGTTTGAACACAAATTTCGTGGTTACAATATCGGTTCCTAGATCGATCCGAGTTGTGTTTCCTCTGTCTCAAATTGATCATGCAGCATTTCACATCCACCAAAATGTGATTGATCCATCTTCGATGTCACCAATCAACCATCTCTTCCTCCAATCTCTAACTTTGCAAGCAGTCCCCTTGCAATCAATAATTAAAACTTTATCACTCTCTCATAATTACGCAAGATCAACCTCGCAAGAATGAGAATGCGGACTTGATTCCATGTACTCTTGCTACACATTCTAACCTTTGAATAGTACATGAACTAACTCTACGACACTATGGTGACGAGCAACCTGAACTCTTAAAAGAGCTTTGTGAGCTAAATGAACTAAAACTAAATGAACTGAGTGCGAGGAAAATAGCTTTGTTCTCACTAGCGGATTCAATTGCATGGAACGGCACCCCTTCAAACAAATTACAGCGCGATCTTGCACAAATTTACGCGGAATCCTAGCTCTTGCAACACGCAACAGGATCAAGTTGACGAGGTTTTG
The DNA here is from genome assembly GCA_948567375.1 of Lunularia cruciata. NCBI lineage: Eukaryota > Viridiplantae > Streptophyta > Marchantiopsida > Lunulariales > Lunulariaceae > Lunularia > Lunularia cruciata. Next base: position 17,795,397 of record OX419756.1, read on the forward strand.
GAGAAAAACAGGAAATCGTTTCTTGACAATTTAACCACAAGCCTCTGCAACGTCTAGTAACCAACATGGCGCCTGTTTCGTAGCCAGCAGAGGCTTATCTATCTCTAGTATCGATAGCTACTGCTTTCTTGCAATGACCTCGTGACAATTCAGCGTTTCCGGGTTTGGTCGACATTGCATAAAACATTTTATTACGTTTGCAGGTTTCTTAGAAGGTGCATAAAACACTTTTATGATGTTAACTGGTCCTTTATGGAACTTTTACGTGTACCCCTAAATAGTTTACAGGACAGATTTCAGATGAGTCTGGGGAATTGGGAGAGTTGCAGATCCTTCGGCTACCTGAGAATGTGTCGACAGGCAGCGTCGCTGAGGAACTGTTGAAATTTACAAATGCTTTCTCTGGCAACAAACAACTTGACAGGATAGATGTCATCTGAGTTGGGGGAATCGAGAAAGTCGCAAATCCTTTACCTGTGTAAAAATGCATACTCAGGGAACATTCCTGCTTCGTCAGCAAAATGCTCGAAGTTACAAGGGCTTGATTTCTCCGAGAACAACTTACCAGGCCAAATACCAACTGTATTGGGGAGATTCAGAGAGTTGCACATCCGAATAAAAATGCATTGTCAGGCAACATTCCTGCTTCGTTAGCGTTATTCTCGAAATGCTCGAAGTTAGAAAGGCTTGATTTCTCCCGAGAACAACTGAACAGGCCAAATGCCGTTTGAGTTGGGAGAATTGGAAGAGTTGCAGATTCCTCAGCTGATTGAGAATGCGTTGACAGCCCCAGCGATCTTGCTTCCTTGGCGAACAGTTCAAATTTACAAATTCTTTATCTGGCAACAAAGAAGTTGAAAGGACAGATTCCATCTGAGTTGGGGGAATTGGGAGAATTACAGATTCTTCGCCTCTTTTGAGAAGATATGTTGACAGGCAGCGTCCCTGCTTCCTTGGGGAAATGTTCAAATGTACAAATGTTTCTCTGCCAACAAATAAGTTGACAAGACAGGTTCCACCTGTGTTGGGGATTGAGAGAGTTGCAGATGCTTGCCTGTATGAAAATACACTGTCAGACAACATTCCTGCTTCCTTGGAAATTGCTCAAAGTTATACGAGCTTTCTTTCTTCTGCAACAACTTAACAGCACGGATTCCATCTGTGATGGGGAACCGTTCATCTGCGAAGCGTCTACATCTACAGAAGAACCAACTTTCAGGTTGGATCCCATTCAGCTTGGTTAACTTGCTGAATATCAAACAGTTGCTCTTGTCCAGGAATCAATGGACGGGACGGGGTGTGGCGTGGGCTATTTCTCGGAATTGGCGGTCTGCTCGACAGATTCTCGATGTTTCTCACGACAAATTGGAGGGACATATACCATATAGTATTACTTACCTTTCGTCCCTAGTGCGACTTAAACTTGATAATAACAACCCCATACGATCAATTCCAACTAGTCTCGGGCGTCCAGGGTGTTCATCGATAAGTCTTAATCTTGCAAACCAGCCAACACACCGGTCTTATCCCTGCCTCTTTGCAATTGAGGGACTGCCAAAACTTATCCGATAGGAGTTGAGCAAGAACCACAATCAGTCGCGGAATTTGTTCCATGCAACACAGAATCTACCAAAAGGTTTCAATTCGGGTGTACTATATCACGATTCAAGGCGAACAAGCATACCAGGGAACTTAACACGTTCTTGTCATCTGCAATTTCACTTTGACCTCGTGAACGAACAATCTATTGAACAATCTCTTGTAGCCTTGACTCACCCCGGTCAGTTCTGCGCTAAGATGTCAATCCGAAAAGAAGTTTTTGAGCCTTTCTCCTTCCGCTTCAAGTTGGAGAACTTGCTCACACTGGATGGGATACACTCCTAATCGGTTGTCACGAGAAATTGACTGAAGAATCTGCTTTGCCAGCCCCCTGCCTTCTTTCATTGAGTTCTTTGTCAAAGAGGACACGCGAAAGTGATAACTGTAAATCGTCTCTACCCATTAGATACCCTACTCATTCTGAATTGACAGATCATTCGAGGCGAATCCTAGTAATGAGTAGAATTCCCACTCCGATGTGTACAACCTGGTGTTTGATATCTGGTTGGCACATCGAGTGAAATCTTGGGAAATACAAGCACGGAAATTGCTTATCATTCTCAGGTTCCATTCCTAACTTTGAATTTGGTACAGGCTAATCTTCAAAACTAGCAAGGTGACCGAAATGGATGACATAAATATCTGAGGCTTCGATGGCCTTAATTATGTACTGAGTCTATACGGTCACCAACTTCCCTCTGGACACAACCAGATGGTAACACTGCCAGTGTGAATCTATGTGTTTGCGTGAATACAAGTCTGAATGTTTTAGCACCACAGAAGCCTGGTATATATAGTCCAGCTCCCCGGTGATTGCAAGTCATCGGGTTTGTGTACGAGACCTCAACAGCTCCGAAAAAATTGGAACTAATCTGAATTATATGCTAGGGTTTCAAAACCAGACGGGAATTTGGGTCTGGAGCATTTTCAAACATTTGGGTTGCCATATGCTCGCATTCATGTGACTGAATCGTGTACAGTTACACGACCCAAGATTCATGAAAACTCTTCTGGTTTTGATGCTCTTGACTTGGGAATTTGTGGCATTTGAATTGATCAAGGCTCAAGATCTAGAGGACTCCCCGACAGATACAGCTCCAACCCCAGCACAAATAATTCCTGTTCGACTCCCGGCACGCAGGAAAACCTCAGTTTCCTTCAACTTTCTCGAGTTCTCCCAGAACGAGAAAAAGAATTTGATGTTTCTGTTCGACGCGGAGATACAACGCAACCCTCCTCTTATCGCACTTACCCCTGCATTGGTAGGTTCGAATTCCACGGATGACAATAATACATATCCCATCATTGGCAAAGTTCTATATGCAGATCCCATCCATTTGAAGGGTAGTGCTGCTTACAAAACGTTTTCCTTCAGCACTTCGTTTACTTTCGCCATGAAGGCTGCGAATCAACCTCTGACAGGAGATGGTCTTGCATTTGTCCTTTTGTCCGATCCTGGTTTTGATGGAGATTCGAATGGCCGGTTTGGTATATTCACAGTTGGCAATGCACCCTCCAATACAGGTTCTAGTACTTTCGCGGTGGAGTTCGATACGTTCAAGAATCCAGAACTTTTGGACATAGATTCTAATCATGTTGGACTGGATCTATACAGCGCAAAATCAGAATTGGCCGCGAGTGCATCTACTCTGAACATCACAATGAACAATGGAGTGCCCATTACTGCATGGATCGAGTATTCGGCAGTCTCCAAGAGCATAGAAGTGAGGATAAGCTATGGCAAGTCCAAACCTCCGGCTCCATTACTTCGAGGCTCGGTTGATTTGTCGTCGATACTGAGCAGCCAAATGTGGGTCGGTTTTAGTGGAGCAACGAGTATGAATGTACAGGAAAGCCATGAAATAACCTCTTGGTACTTCACATGTGATATTACCGCAGAAGAGACTTCAGTCCTTACCAAACTTAAAAATTTCTGGAAAACATCCGGGTCCTACCCAATTTGTGTAGCTGTGGGAGCCATAGGGATCTTGCTAATAGTCGCTTTCATATCCTGTTGCTGTAGTCCTTGTTGCAGAAGATGCTGTCCAAGCTGCAAATGTTGCGAGAGACGTCGTCCATGGAGCTCATGCTGTCCAGCATCTAACTGTTGTCGTGAAAACCCGGAAGCCTCTCCTGTCATTCCTGTCAGCTCTGTCAACCCAGTTCCTCCTCCTTGCCATGTATCTCCGAAGGAGGAGAAGGAGAAGTCTTGTCCGCAAGCCTTTCTGGAAAGGATTCAGGGGAGAGTGTCCACCGAGAGGAATACTGACTCACGACCCCCGGAAAGACTCACGGCCTGCCTTCCAGCCCGCAATCCTTTTTCAACCGAACAGGTTCTGCAACCTGGTTGCTTGTCATCCTTCTTGTTTGGTCCAGATTCTGATGATGAGCTAGAGACTAGAGACACTGTAGTCCGTCCCGGCACAGTTCCAGCTCGAGGAAATCAAATGATGGTCAGCAACACAGTCTTTGACATGCCTCCTGAAGTACCAAGAAGTCGAGAACCGGAACTCGAGAACCGGAACGAAGAGACAGTCGAGAACTGTCTCTTGGGTGTGGAGGACAACTGTTTGATGGAAAGGGCCACCCGAAAACTGCAAGAGTGGGCATGTCGACCGGCTGAGCAATGTGAGATTAGGCGAAGAGGAACAGAACCGGCGGCCAGGGCAAGATACGACTTCACGCCGGAGGAGCAGATAGCAATGGGTTGGGGTTTCTTCTCACCTTAAGTTCCAGATCGCAAGCGTCTCATCCCTCTCAAAATTACAGGGCTTTGGACTACTCCTATGCGGAAACGTTAAAGGCACCCCTGTTCCGGTTGCGAGTGCAGTGACCCGGATCGTCAGATCTGATGCAAAATGGCTTGATGGGAAGTTCAGCGCGAGCAAATCCACGCATATACGCTTCCAACGGTAATTTATTGATCAGGACGGACAAGAAAAGGAAGGATTTATCCTGTCGAGCAGGTCGGACTGGGAGCTATCCAGCCCAAGTATGTGGAATCCGTTCCTTCGATCTGAGACACGTTTTGATATGCTTTTCAGGACTTTCAAGTTGTACCTGCAAGTGGGTAAAACAATTGCTTGCTTCATCCACTGGAGTTCGAACAGTGTCGTATATCTGGAAATGATCCTGGAAGAACAATCTCCATGACTGCTCAGGCATCGATCCTTTCATCTGGTCCAATGCACAATCATGTTCAATTGGGCCTGCTTGCGACGGGAGCAGACTCTGATCATGACCGTGTCTGTTGCGGAATTAAATTTGGATAACCAATGTGTGTTGCGTCAAAATAAGTGTGGTCCTCGTTCCGTGCAGGCCACGTGAATAAATAAGAGGCAACTTTCACTCGTTGATACAAGATTAAAGTCATGAACATTAATAAAGAAAGAGTCGAGTCGTGATCTCGCTGAGCGAAGAGAAGGTCTCCATGCATTGTTTTGAGTTCCAAACAGTTTTGATGATTGAGAATCAGTCATACGGCAAACAAAGCGTCTTTTCTACCCCTGGAATGTCTACAAGCCACAAGTAAGGGCCATGCCGAGACTTTAGTGTTTTATCAATCAATCGCCCACTTCACCGAGTGGAGTTCCAAAGCCGTGATGCAAATGAAGCTTTTGGATAAGAGACCAGTACAGGGAACAATCTTGCAACCTCTTGTGGCTATTATGCTTCAACCCTTTAAGATCCTGATGCACAAAAGGAGAGAACACCCACAGTCTCTTATGCTGGAAGCATCAGCTTTCTATGTTCGTTGTTTCTCGCTTTACGATTTTATCGTAGTAATGATTGATCGCCATGCTCTTGTATCCCATAGGATTGAATTGGTATTTGACAGATGCACTCGCAACGTGCAGACCTTTATACCTGTAGAAAACACTTGTTCATAGTAACAAACTGGTCATCGAAACATGGCAAGTTCAGCGACTGCACCACATCCCCTACGATTTTAACAATGACAACATATAGTATACTTTGTCAGTGTTAGCATCAAACTGACAGCTTTAGGAGATGGAATCCACTGAAGGATATATATATTGGTATATGAGAGCAGAAGCCGTTCAGGGAACGGGTTATCCAGAACTCATGAAGTGCACATATCCAAGAAACATGTACTTGAATCACAATGCTAGAGTAGTATTAAGCTTTATGTAAAATGCATCGAAAGTAACCTGCGGCAAAGGCATAATTGCAACAAATTGAAAATACCGGATTGCCAGTGGACAGTAAAGAACGTGAAATCGAGAGCAGCAATGCCAACGTTAGCGAGGAATAGAAAGCTTGAAGTAAGAGTCCGCCAGTAAAGAAAGTGAAATCGAGAGCAGCAATGCAAACGATAGCGAGAGGAATAGGAAACGTGCTGTAAGAGCCCACCAGGATGCAGTATATAGATTTGCTTCTAAACTTTTAGTATATTGTGGATCATGATAGGTATGGATGATACTGCAGCTACTGAGTACGGCAACCAATCTCCTAATTTTGCCGTCATCTGTGCCGGAAGTGGTCCATTCTTATTAAGTTCCTTCTGGTTACGGAGGATACGTATCAAGAAATCTCGAAATAAGTGAATGTGAAACAATTTAAAACCAAACTGAATGAATGGAGAACTAATTGATTGAAACCAAACCCGGGATTTCGGGTATGAAAAGTAGAGTGGAAATCCTTCTTTGAACTATTTCCACTCTGCTTTACTTCCCTCGTTTGGGGAAGTAAATTAGAGTATGGCGGTAGGGGACCGGATAGAGTATATCACTGCATGCACTATGGATTACTTCCCTCGTTTGGGGAAGTAAATTAGAGCATGGCGTTACGGGACTGGATAGAGTAAATCATTGCATGCACTATGGACGCATGAGTCCTGAGACGCTGAAACAGCCAAAGGAAGAAGAAGGCACACATAGAAAGCCTCCCGGTAAGCAAGTCCGACTTCATCAATGCCAAACGTAGTGCCGAAATAGCTGAGCGAATGTCAGTACTCCTAGAACCGAGTTTCTATTCAAAAGCTCATGAGTGCCAAGGCACTCATGGACGTATGATATGTGCAAATCGAGATGAGTATTAAATCCGTAAATGAGATTAAGGGAATCTAAGAAATCGAATGTAAACTGAAGTAAAAGCATAATAGCAACATATCGAGAGCAACACATGTATAGAACTAGTAAGTTTCGTATAATCGGTAACAGTTAAGTAACGCATTTCGAAAAATATTATACATCGTGTAATCGACCACCTACAAGCAAAACGTGAACGATTGAAGTAACCTGAAATCGGGAGTCGAGCAGGAAACTTGAAACCGAAAGTCGTGTAGGAACCATGAAACAGGCAAACATCGAGCTAGTAATAGAAAGGGCATTAGTTGAGGATGGGTGGAGTGATAGGTATGAGGGATGCGAGCAGAAGCGTTCGAGGAGCGGGAGATCCCGAACTCATTAAGTGCAAATGAAGTGCAGATGGAATGGCAAGGAAATGAAAGCAAAACTAAACAAAAGGAACATGCGAAAAGGAGATGCAGTGTGCAACTCGTAAATCGAAAAGTAAGGCAAAGCACCGACATCATAAAATGATCAGAAGATAAAAACATGCAGAGAAACTATTAACTAACGTGTAAACGAAAGTGTTAAGCAACGCATGTAAAGAACTCGCTGAATAATCATGTAAGGAAATCGAGAACAACATGTAACCGAAGACCATAGAGAGATGTACAACAACGTGTAATCCCTAATCGCAAAGCAAAGCATGTAAAGAAGTAGTAAACAACGTGTAATCGTAGACCGATGGACGGATATGAACTCTTAAGCAGTCTACGAACAGAACAGAACACGGGCAGGGAACCATGAAGTCGAAAAACAGGTAGGAACCATGGAACAGACCACATTCGCGGGAATATTAGGTGATGATACGTGGAGTGGAGCGAAGTAGGAGAGGAGTGCTTGGTGTAATGGCTGAGTCGGACTGGGTATGAGAGAAAAGAGAGTAGAAGCCGTTCAGAGTCCAGGGGAAGCAGAGCGGGGGGTTAGAGGACTGGATAGAGTATATCGCAGCATGCACTATGGACGCATGAGTCCTCAAACGCTAGGCAACTGAAGGAGGCAGAAGGCGGCCTAAACTTTCACGAAAACACTTACAACCTCATCAGTACCTAATGCAGTGCCAAAGTAGCTGAGTGAATGTCAGTACCCCTCGTACCGAGTTTCTGTCTGAAAGCTCATGAGTGCCAAGGCAAACTAGGTTACTCCACAGTGTGCCGCTCATAGTAGAAACAGGGCTGAGAAAAGTCCTGAGAAGGCAGTAGAAAATGACGTGCGGACCAGCAATGTCAAGTAGGAGTTATCTCGAATGTCAGGCAACTGGAAGACAAGAGTCGAATCAAGTGTAGGAATAGGAATGTTCAGAATATAATGATAATGATACCCCAATTACAGAATGATAATGAACCAATAGCAATGTATGACTATGAGCAGAAAAAGAAGAAAGGAAGGAAACATGGCGTGCCTGGTGAATTCCCGGAAGGAAACCATGCTTAATAGCGAGGCAAGCATAACCCAGCATAGAAAACTCAGTCATACAATTCTATAGCAAAAACTCGATAGTGGTAGCCAACAATAGATGAGATGGAGTCATGGAAGCACTGGAAGCACTGGAAGGAGCGAGTTGAAACAACCGACAAAAGTAAGAGCAGAGTGCAGAGCAAGACGGAACAAACAATAACCAAAACGAGGGGGAGGTAGAGGGAGGTTCGAGAGAGGTTTGACAGGAGAGCCTCGGGTGCTGTGAGCGGTGGGTGACTTGTAGGGTGGGTCCATGTGATTTTAGAGTTGCCTCCAAGTCTTTTAACCAATAACTATGAGTCTTTACCTAAGTAGTAAGGGGTTCGAGGTCGTATGAGAATAACTACTGGTGTATATCACAACATTGCGCAATGAATACATTAATCCTAAAACACTGAACACTGGCGGAAGCAGAAAGGCAGTCGTAGTAAGCCTCCACGAAAACACTAACGATTTCATCAGTGCCTAACGCAGTGCCGAAGTGGCTGGGCGAATGCCAGTACCCCTTGTACCGAGTTTCTGTTCAAAATTCCATGAAAGCTAAGGTAGACTCGGTTGCTTCCAAAAGTGCCGCTCAAAAATGGCTACAGTGCAAAGTAAGGATGCGTTGGAACTTATTTCGGAAACCAACAAGGCCATGTAGGAGTATCTATAAAGCCGATCGTGATATGGTGGAAACTGGAAGGAAATGGCACAGAAACTGCAGAATAGAAACCATGTGCAAGGAAAGGATGCATAATCGTGAGCAGATGCAAGGAAAGGATTCGAGACGCACTTTGGTAATACCTGAAAGAAAGCATCGATTAGTGGTGAAGCAGGCAAACAGAGCAAATTACCAGTTGGCAATGAGAAAAATAGCCTGAGCGAGAGAGATAAATGCAGAAGAAAAAGCTCGTGAAAAGTACGAAGAAGAGAAGAGAAAGATCATTGAAGAACAGGAAGAGGCGAGAAAAATCATTAGCGCAATGTGAGAGGAGAGAAATGCTTGCGTGGGGTGATGTGGAGGAGAGGGGCTGTAGAACCGAGTGGGTCCCATGCAGGTAAACAACAAGCATCCGAATTATACAAGATCAAGAATATGTATCATATACAAAGACAATTATTGTGTTGTACAAATAGTGAGACATTCGAGGGCTGTTCGTGACTAGTTTGCCGATGTTTTGGAACCTTCAGTCAATATGGTGTACACAACATACAGTTTTGAAAGATACGTGATATGTTTAAGGACATATCCTAGATATTAGTTACTCCCACTCCTGACGTTAATGGCACATCTGCAGAACATCAGTTCAGATCATGTTGAAGATGTTACAATCCTCTCCTCGTACAACAGGAGGGTTCGACTTTGATGGGTATGATGCTGATCATATTATATCTTTCCAGCTATCCTTCAAAACCTGGAAGACTGGCCACCATGTATCTACATGACTTTTGACCACAATACTACAAGACTGAAATACCTGAATAATGTCATCTAACCATACCCATACCTTGGTGTTCAATGTGCACATCGTATCAGCTACTAATCACTATCATGAGCTCCACAAAAATGATAAGCCATGGTTCTTGCCCCTTCCTATCGACTATACAGACTCCAGAAATGTTCAATTGCTGAAGTTATGCCATGACACAAAAGAACTAATAAGCTGATTCTTAACGCACACCATGAATTTGTGTAATGTGAGGAATTCTCCATCAATCCTTTACACGCGTATGAACCAGAAAATGTCCTCTGCGTCCTCATTTGCTCTAGAATCTCGCTTCTCGACAGCTCATGACCTTTAAAATAGACCTTCAGTCAGAGAGACTATTGCAGTGCAGTAAGCGAAGTACGATCGTCTGCACCCATCGCACAAGAAATTAAGTAGAGAATTTAAAGTAAGGCAAAAAAGAATTAGGTCCTAAATTTATAATGACAAGTCTCCACCATTTAGTACTGGAACCCTATAATATATTACTTCAACAGATCTATGAGTCCACGATTGTCTATATACGCAACTCAAACAACCGCTACGACGTTCAGGACTACTAGTATCATCGTAAGTGTTATGTTGAGTTGAACCATCAACCTTGGCTCATAACATTGGGTCTAGATTTACACATGACTACATGACGTGCTGTGGCTTCGCAAGATCGTCAAGGCTCGCATCAAAAGTGCAATGTGAGTGGATAAAACCAAAGTCTCGCTTGTAAAATCAGGTAAGTCAGTTCATCTTGGACGGTATCTAATCTGATCACAGAGTTTAAAGAGTTTACTATACTGTTCAGTAAGGATTGGGCCAAAAATCCACATAAACTCAGCACTCGTAACCAATGAAGAGTGGTGTGGTAAAAGAACATTACTTTGATCCCGAAACATTCCCTTCGAATAAAACTGAGATAGGTGAAGGCAAGCGAGATGTTATGCTGTGTGGGCAACCAAGTAAAATGCAGCATAATACGGGAAAGCAGATGAGATTAAAAGGAGTCCAAGCAAGGGAGATGCAATACCCTGCAGCTCAGCAATTGGAATCGAGTGTCGGAAAAGCATGCAAGCATGAAATCGAGCGATGCAACCAAGTAAATAAAATGTGGTGCGGTCATAGCCCAAAGTAACGATGAGGACAAGTGACACGAGTATATATCCACAGCACATGATTAAAAACAGGAGTGGCAGATGAATATGCCGCAAGTCAAAGTACTGAACTGTAGCGCCAGAAAATAAATTGCAGTGCAGGCACGTAAGAAATATTGCTTGTCTAGAACTTGATGTGTAATAAATTGCAACACATAACGTTAAGTGAGTAGCAAGTTCTAGTAAAGCAGGCATAGCAACGAGCAGGAAAAGAATCTCTCAGGAGAAGAAGTAAGGAGCAAAATTTCTTGCAGTAGCATCTTAAGGTTTAACAAGAATCTTTATTGACGAGAGTAAGGCAGTGTTGATTGACCAGTCTATGCGAACAGTAATCCATGAACCTTTACCGACAACGAACTGGTGAGCATCAAGGCACAAACACTATCCACTGTCTGCGTCAGCGCCAGACGATTGGACCCAGCCACCAAGTTTCTGTCACCATTTCAAATGTGAAGCGTGGACACAAATGTGGTGTTGGCAAGCACTAGAACCGCCAGAAGAAAAGGAAATGCGTGTGACCAAATCAGTGAGGCGCGTAGCAAGATGACTTGTCTACAATGCATCAGAAAGCAAGCACAACGTCAGACAATACGAGGAGCAGGTCAACTTACAGCAGACAGTAGACGAGCAGCAGGAGTTAATACAGTGAATATCTCAGCAGGAGCTTACATACGAGCAGCAAGAGGAGTCTGCAGCAAAAGATTCAACACCGGAACAACGTATGCAAGGGGAAGAGGGGACTCAAAAGACAGAGGCAATAAGGATGCAAGTGCGGAGAAGAATGAATTCGATGAGAAACATACCAGCTCTGCTGCTGAACGAACTCTCGTGAGCAAGGAACTAAGAGTATTTGTAGCGGGAGAAATTAAATCTCATCAAATGTAAAGAGGCAAGATGAAGCCTAAGAAGAAACAAGAATTTTAGAGTTTAACTCTTAGCACTAAAGATTCAAGCTGTAAGACTTCAAGTGCAGGGGATTCGGGTGTTTTGCTGTACATGTTAAAAGTGAAAGAGAGGCTTACACAATGCCTCCTCCAAACGCCACGATAAGACTCCTCCTCAGACTCAGCATTCAGACTGAAGCTCAGCTCCTCCGTGCTCCTTTTTGAATTCTTAGTGAACTACTGAACTCAGTGGACAGAGGAAAGCAGATCATCAGGATTAACCCGAGAACTCCGTTGCAGTTGTCTGCCCTTTGAGCAATCCGATACTCCAGGAGTCTACAACCTATGCCTTACGCAGTTTGTCGCCAAGATGAACCGATAATTGTGAATGCTAAAGAAACTATGTCCCTATTTCCAGCGGCTTCCACTTCGACTGCGGTGCGTCTCCAGAAGCTGTTCCAAAGAAACAGACACCCATCTATCACCTGTTTGCGCAACCACCATCTGTTTAGCTGAATCTATGCACATACTAACGGTCCCGAACCCATAGACCTGCAAGCCCTCATGTACTCGTCCAAGTTTTGGCACAAACTGGACATCATTATCTTGGGCAAATCCCTCCACAATCTCCTTCAGACTCATACTTTCGGCTCCATTGTGATCAACTCCATAAGTGGAGGCGGCGTGTTGTTGTTGCTGTTGTGTGAATGAAGCTTGTTGCTGAGATTCAAACTGCCGTTGCTCTGTGACTCGGAGGTAGCTAACATTCTCCCTAGCACCTGGCTGGACAACTGGAGCGCCCTCGACCGCCTGGTTCATCATATCTAATGCTACATTCAACTGTCTTCGTATCCTCTCGTTTGCGAGGAGTTCCGGGGGAAAAAGGGATTTCCAGCCAAGATACCACTGAGTAACTTCATCAAAATTAATTTGACTTGAGCACAGCCAATCGTAAAGCACCTGCTGCCATTTAGGAAAGAACCCAGCTTCCAGCATTCCTGCCATGTGGTGGATTGGCACGGCTGTTGCCCAGGCCATAACCCAGTTAAATTGATCTAGTTGCTGGTAAGCAGGATTCACGACTAACTCCTGCAGAGCGTACATGAGCTTTGGCACTATTGAACGGACAAGTAACTGCTCCCAGCTAGCTGCATCAAAAACAGCTTGCCATGGGGATAGCAAGGAGTACGCTGATGTATCATTTGGGTGCCAGGCTTGCAGAGCGTTTGTGAGCTTGTATCTAATAGGAAGATAGAGGGGCTCCATCCTTGACCCAAGAAGCGGAAGCCATGGATGAAGCCAGGCATGAATGGGCACTGTCTCCTGACGAGGATCCCACATATCCACAGCTACTGTCAATTTTGGCATGACCAGGTGCTCCAAGATGTTCTGAAGAATCCCAGATGGCAAAAGCTTGTCCCAGGCCTCAAGAAACCTCAACATAGGTTCCGGGTCCCTAGGCTCCCAGAAATTTGTTGCGGCAGTACGAATTGCGGGCATGATAGCCTCCATTACAAGTTGTGTGTAAGGAGACGAGTTGCCTCCATAAGATGAATCCGTATCAGGAAAAACCGAGTAATCTTTAGGTTCATCCCCTTGTAATAGACCTTGCCAGGCACTCATGATCTCTACACCATGAGCGGGGTGTTGAAGTGGCTCCCACCCACGGAACAGAGTCACCATTGATGGCATCACGTATGAGAGAGCAATAATTCCTACATTGTAAAGCTTGTAATCCTCCCTGTATAAAGCCTGCAGATTGGCGAATGAGCTAGCCATAGATTCAAGACTCATCCCACCATTGGTAACCTTCTCCTGCAACTTCTGTATCGAACCCATGATGGTCTCCATTACATCTACTTGTTGTTTTTGAGTGCTCGCATCTCTCTCCAATCTCTCTGTTTCTTTTTCCAAAATGACTATTGAATCTCTCTCATGAGCCAACTTCCGGTCGCACATCTGTATTTCTGCCTCTGCTAAATCTACAATAAGCCTGATGTTATGCTGAAGCTCAGGCATAGGTGTATTATCCTGCTTGGCAACCTGCTCTGCATTCAAGCTCTCTAGATTTGTTAAAACCCGCACCTGTGGTCCTCTCATGTCCAGCACAGTTTGCACCGTCTCAACTCCCTGCTTTTGCAAGAGAAGCTCAGAAGCAGTCACATAATCCTTCTTCTTCTTGTTTCGATTCCTTACATGCCATAGCTTTTCTTTGGGCTTCTCTTTCACCTCTTTGGCCTTTTCTTGTGGAACCTCTCCGCCGGGAGCAGGTGGCAAGCCAGTGCTTGTCTCTCTAAAGTCGTTAAACCCCATTCCCATTTTTATTGGTCTAAGCTTTGCCTCAATTGGAGCGGCAATACCCTGCTGATTTTTTCCCAAACCTCCTCCCTTGTATCCCATTTTCTCGAGTAATTTCAACCCTATTCCTCTAGTGTGCTTCTCAAAAGTGCCTACCTCAGGTCCTACAGAAATTCCCTGTTCGGATGCCTTGGTCTTTGACGCAGTATTTTTGGCCTTCTCCTTCTCCTTTTGCCTCCTCTCGGCAGCCTCGATGATCTGTCGACCAAATGCAGTAGGAAGTAGATCTTGATCTTCTTCCTCCTCATCTTTTCTTATCTTCGTATTAAAACCTAATCCTGAGCCTAATCCTGGTCTCTCCCCATCCTCGTCCTCGTCTGCAACCTTCTCGGCCTCCGCTGTGGGCTTCACAATCCCCGTCGACACGAAAGCAACGGGTTTCGTCAAATCACTCTTCTTCATCACCTCATTCCGCCGTCTCCTCTTTCCAGTATCATCATCAGAGTCACTCTCCTCAAAAATTCCATACAACGCCTCCTCTTTCGTTTGATTATGCGTCTCCTTCCGCTTTCGAAAATAGTACTCCCCCCCGATGAACTGCCCGTCGGTATAATCATTCTCCATACTAAACCTCTCCATATGCTGATACTCCTCCATCTTGCCACCCTTGAATCCTCCTCCGCGCGGAAAATTTTACGAGACAACAGACATCGATTCCAAGAATAACGAAACAAATACCACTGACTCTACCTACACACGAAACTGTACAAGCTCTCTACGCCGGGCTCGTCAAACGAGCAATCGATGTATCAAAATCGTTCTGTACTGCTGCAGTTCAGTGCGGAGATGGCAGAACAACAGGTCTTATTCTTCTCTTCGTCTTTGTCCTGCCTGTTTCATTCCTTCTGGAAACTTGTTGAGATGGATTTTGTCACGAGGACGTAACCCGGTTTTGAAATACCTGCCGTCTTCTTTACGCTCGTGTCGGGAAAGGCTAAAAACCGGCGGGCCGGTACCGGTTGTTTCGGACTCCGGTTTACAGAATGGTCTGTACATACTATTGCCGAATATCATTTCAATCAACTACAACCATCTTTGAATTATCCTTACCGATCCCTATTCCTCTTACCGATACAAGTGGGGTTAAGCCTCATTTTATCCCTATGTCTTTTCCTTGTACGCTTGATGGGTCTTTGAATTACCGGGAGCTTGGATTGATTTTAAGTACCCTTACAAAAGAGTGATTTCACTGTATTTTTGCTTTAGACATGAAAATGTTTTCCCAAAAAGAGTCTATTCTTATTCGATTTTCTTTCTAATCAAGTACTGAAATAGGATTCTAAAAGAATTGTCCAAATCAAAAAGCACTAGAAAAATATAGGTCATGACGATACTCTTAGAACTTGTCAGCACCGGATTTTTCATCCTCTAGACAATGACATCGTCAACATGAGTCAGTATAATCCTACAAGCTTACTAGTTGGGTGCCCATGCAATGTATGGGCTCTTGTGCTTAATAAACTCGGAAATAAATATTTAGGATTCTTTGGATATCAAACTGAAAAATTAAATCCTTTTGATAATAAAGGTATATTTTGTAAATTCTTTTATCTATGGGGTCATACTAATATTATATTAATATTCAATCATGATGGATGTTATATTTAGTATTATGAAAGGTGAACCACATGGATGAGATTATCGTCAGGATATATCGTTGAACTCACCATCTTTTAAACTTAGCTCATTATCATTCTCTAATATAAATAAGATGAATTAATTGTGGAATCTCATTTCAGATGTTTATATGTTCATATTAAATTAAAAATAATTTTTGATGCATTTTACATATAGTTCATTATTATTTGATCTAGACCTCATACTACTAACATCTTAAAAATCTTTGAAGCTTAACGTTTAGACTCTTGTTAATAATTGTGTAGAACAATTAGAATATAATTTAAATGTTATCCAGAAACTAAGGTTTAATTATCCTCCGAGACTTGGATATCACATGAACGCGATGTAATGTTGCACCTAAGTTTAAAACTCATTGAGAATTATGTGGTATCTAGAGTATAATTTTATTTGGGACTATCATCTTTGAGACTAAAATTATAATTGCTTAAAATAGCAAGAATAAAGAAGAACAGTATAAGAATATGAAAAGAGAAGTGTTATTTCAATCTAAATTTTATTCAGTTTTAAAATATATGATGGGAGCATTATCTTTCAAGATTAATGAATAAATGAGATCTTAATCTGGTTGTATTGACATCAAACTATTCTTGTGATTGACGCATTAGTTTATCTTGGACCCACTAAATTATATATATGAAATATTAATTGGAAAATTCACTCTAATATTTGATGGATAAACTGTGGTTGTTTGGTATTTATAGTGGTCTATATAATAATTACATTTTTTTATTTTAATTAGTTTTTTTTATAAATCTGATAGGTCCTTTAATACCCATGAAAATAGAATAGGCTATAATTCTAAATTAATCATCTCAATTAGTATTTAATAGATTATATCCTATATTTATCTATAATTACTATGGTTTATTATTCTTGCAAGCATAGGTAAGATAAATAGACGAAAAGATTGGTATGCAAGAATTTAATAAAGATAATAATAATAATAATAATAATTATTATTATTATTATTAGATTCATCTATGATTACTTAATTCAATTTCCATTACCTTAGTATATTATTGTCTTCTACACCTAATTGGATACCAAATAGAATGCTGATTAGGGCGTTACAAAAAATGTAGATTATCTCCATAAATTTTGAAAATATCATAATATATAATTTTTAGTTGTAATTATTTCATAATTTAAAATATATTACGATTTTTATATAATTTTATGATTTTTGTATAGTGCTGTATTTAATCTCAACAATCTTGCAAAATATTATATGTAGTCAGTTATTATCGGTAGAAAACTGGTTATGGACTTTCATGATCATGTGTACGTATAGATACTAGTGTCAACAATATCATCAAGGGCCATCGTCAAACCTTGTCCGAACCTGCGATCTAGTTGGGCTGCAATACTCGAATGCCGACGTTGTGAGACGAAGAGCCTCTGGCCCTGGAGTTATACGTTCTATGAAACATAAATCAATAATCCTTTTTCAATCGCCTTCAAACTCAGCATATTTCGAATTTGATATATTTCGAAGTTGTAGGATTCTCGTTTTCCTTCTGAAACAGATTGCTGAATGAGAAGCATATGGTCCAGATGTGGTATCCTGTTAAGGAATTTTCGTTTCGAGGTTTGATATCCCTTTAATAGCAACCAAAGTGCAAAAACTTCAGCAATCTGTTCATCGATGTCATTTTGAAACAAAAGCACATTTCGCACGTTTTTTCCTGAGAAAGGTACATTGAGCCAAAGACGAGATTGGCTACCGTTATCTTGTGTCCATATTTTACACGGGTATTGGAATAAATAGGTATTTTGTGTTTCAGGTAGAGTATTCTTACTAGAGAGCTGATCTGGCTAGTATTGAGCTGAGATTCCTTCATGATCAGTTCATCCTTAAGAAAACTATGGCTTGTATGGCTCGATGGGGTCTTCCCATCCTTCGTGTTTTCTGTGCGGTCGCCCTTTTCTCTTAAGAAAACTAACATACACATGAATGCTCGGAGCATCATAAAAGACAAAAGCAGGAAAGGTCCAGTTGCATTCAATGGAGGATTAAGCCATGGAGCTCTTGTTCTTGCAGACCATGAAACAATTTTCACTTGCAACGTATTGTTTCAGTTTCCTTCTCCTTCAATTTTATGATTTCAATATCACATTACTCTTCCTAATCATGCTCCTTCAAGCATTTTATAATAAAAATACTACCATTCTCCACTTTTTCATATAAAAGCAAGCTTTCGAAATCCCATAACTGCTTTTGAATTCCCATAACCGTTTCTTTGAAATGCCATAACCGTTATCTTGAGCTAATATTTTGCATATTTAAGTAGGTGTTTTGTGTTTCAGATAGAGTATTCTTATGAGAGAGCTGATCAGGCTAGTATTGAGATGGGATTCCTTCATGATCCAGTTCATCCTTAAGAAAATTAACATAGACATAAATGCTCGGAGCATCATAATAGACAACATCAGAAAAGGCCCAG
Source organism: Lunularia cruciata (assembly GCA_948567375.1). Taxonomy (NCBI): domain Eukaryota; kingdom Viridiplantae; phylum Streptophyta; class Marchantiopsida; order Lunulariales; family Lunulariaceae; genus Lunularia; species Lunularia cruciata. Next base: position 17,813,485 of record OX419756.1, read on the forward strand.
TTGCATTCGATGGAAGATTAAGCCAGAGAGCTGTTATTCTTGCAGACCATGACAACCCTTCTACGTTTTGAAAAAGCGATAAATACAAATATATAAGACCACTCAGCCTGACATTTGAAAAATGTAACTCTTCAATCTGCATAATCTGCCACTACTATAGAGTGCTGGCGTTTCTATCACAAGTTGTTGGAAATTGACATGTACATGTGACTTATGTATGTCGTACTTGTCAACTTAAGTGGGAATCCGAAGCAATCATCACGCCTTTGCAGTGAAAAAGTAGAAGACGTACATATCTGACTTAGATGTGTCTTCTTGTTGAGTCCATTCTCAAGGCATAATTGCTACAAAGCTGAACCAAAGGTTGCGTTAAAACCTGCATAGGGTTTGTCAATTCTTCGTCCGGTGGAAGACATTCTTCTCCGATTTCGCTTTAAAGCAGAAATGCTCGTTTCGACAAAAAGGAATATCTCGGAGTACCATGGTTTCGGACGGGTCTCTTTGTAAAGCGTTCCCCTGTGTAATCTAAACTAAACGTAAGCGTTACGTATAGGATAAAAAGAAGGAGTAACAAGAACGAGGGGGAAGAACCCATCAAGTCCCAAAAGGAAAAGACGTAAGAGGTGAAAGTGGGTTAATCCCAATAGCAGCTACATTTATTATACCTATTTGAACTAAGGCCCAATAGATTACACCTACATAGTCGTTTAAATTACATATTGGTGCTTAGCACAATAGGGGAGATCTGGTGAGGTGAACATGGAAAGGTTTTGAGATTCCGCGTAACGTCTCCCGGCAGGAGGCTTGACTTTCCAAACGGTAATCAAATGCTTTAGATTGCGATGCGACGTCATTTTTGGGAGTTGCGAACAAGGGCCTCTACAATATACTGATATCCCCCAGATAAGGAGTAAAACACCGTCAAATTTCCAAAACTGGAGAGTAATGGAAAAGCTAAGGTCACGTCTTTGACTCGATGGAGCTTGAAGAACCTGAGACTCCCCTTGTCCAAACTCCATTGCGTGAGAATCGACTAAGAGATAATTCCCGTTTCTCGATTGATTACCATCTCCGCGTTCCATGCACATCGACAGTTTACTTGTAGGCTCCTTTTGATATCGCGTTTGAAATTGAACGAAAGCCATCGTGCTATACATATGAACTATGATGGTGTGGTGCAAGTTTCGAATCTAGCAGGACATTCATACCTATTTCGCGTTGGCAAATTCCTTCCTGAACACATTAATTAGTTGACACTGCAATGCAAGTTTAAGAAATTTCTCATTGATATGTCCTAAGCATCAAGAAGTAGAGACAGCTATAGGCCAGCCACGGTATACAATCCAGCAAGATCTGCTGTGGAAACTCAGTTCATTGAGATCGAAATGCGGAGAGTGGAGCAATGAACTGAGTTTCCCCAGCAGTTTATTGGGTGGAGGGTTTCAATAGAAAAATTACAGGACCCGTACAGAGAAACTGTAAAGATATTTCCGGGTTCTGCGAAAAAAGTGGATGCGATAGTGAAACATCCACAAAATATTTTACGGGTACACATGTACCCATTACTTGTGTTTCAACCATCTCTTTGCTCTTTTGCGTGGCAGGGGCGACCGAGGTGATTAGTGACGGGTGTGATTAGTGACACCCATAATAAATATTAGTTATAAATAATAGTATATTTGCACATATGATAATCTGCCATCTGTCATGTCAACCAAGAAGAGAATACGGGGAAAAATGTTTGATATTTGAAATATTGTGCTTGGTTGCATTGAACCAAGAGGAGGGTGTAGTGCACGCGTATTGGAAAGAGTGATCAATATTTGAAATTCGCTGCTAGGGCGATGGAGATGGAGGGAATCTAATTGATATGTACAAGAGAGATAGAAGAGATCCGTGGGTCTATGTGTATGGAAAGATTAAATTAAATTTTGTTCCATTTGAACAGGTGCTCACTAAAGCAAAAATGGGTGCAAGAAGAATTGCTCACTATATTGTAGATGTGCACAAGAGGAAATTGTTCACCAAATCACTAAATCAAAGATGGGCGCAAAGTGCAACTTAATGCATCTAGTTAGATAAGTAGATTCTCAGCAGATCTAGTTAGATAAGTAGATTCTTGCAAGGTGATGCACCAAAGTGTGAATAAAACAGGTGCTCACTAAATTGATGTGCCTACTCTGAAAGATTAAGTACTCATCGGCACAAGAAGAGGCGCTCACTAAATTGAAGATGTGCGCTAATAGGGACTTAATGTGTCTAGTTTGATAAATAGATTCTATGTAAGTGATGTGCTGACAATGAACAAAATTCAATAATCCTATGCATATGTTGAGGCTCTTAGTATAGAATTGAGCAAGGCTGAAGACACATCATGTCACGATTCAACTAGACACAATAGTAAGGGAGGAAATTGAAGCAGTAATTCCTTCATCTCTATACTTCTCGAGATTCTCTCAAAATCTCTTACCCAATACTCTTGAATTCCAAGACATTCTCATATCAATGTTGACATGATCTTCAATGGGGAATGGGGAAAAGACCCTCCCATTTTAGTGTCAATAGGATCTTCAATGTGAAGTTGTGGAAGAGACTCTATCAATCTGATCAGGTCCAAAGAGTTGAAGGGGAAAGGAGAGGACAAAAGATTCAATATAGTTTTAGTTCATTATGCATTGCTATTGGATTATTTAGACAAACTTGAATTTTCCAAGTAGATTCATGTGGTAACGACTAAGAAACCAAACCAAAAAAGTACCACTTTAGCCACATAGGTACCTATTTGGTGAAGTTTGAGAAAAGATTTCCTAAGTCCATGGATGGTGCCAAGTTATACAAAAAATGTGCAAGATACATGACATCTTACAAGGCAAGTCGTGACTGGAAAGATTGGAAAGATTGGAAAAGGATTGATAAAGAGTGAGCTAAAGAGAGTATGGAAAAAAATCCAAGACAAATTAAATCACAAATTTCCACATTTTTTAAGGATGGATGAAAAGTTTGGAGGGCATGCAAAAATCTTCTTAACTACACTTGTGAGTGTAGGTGTTGGAAAGGTAGGTAAAGATAGTTTTGAGGTGTGCCAAGAGGATGAGATGGATGCAATGATGAGGTCAAAGATCAAATGAGTGTTGATGTTACTCTCCTCTTATTGAGGCTTTCATTTATAGGTTCAATTCCAAGTACCCAAGACACATCTGATTTGATTACCCAAGACCCATCTGATTTGATTTCACTGAAAGTACCCAACTGCATTCTCAACTACATTCCAATACAAATATGCACAATGCATTATGCCAATTTATTACACCATGTAGATCAAATTTCGATAATATTACACAAAATGTGAATTTAATGTCATGGTCAAGGTCAAACCATCTTGAGCTTCATGAGAGTGTTTCTTCTTGGCATCTCCATCCCACCCTAGCAGTAATTGAAGAAAAAGAATTGGCGATTGATAAAGCTCACACAACAGAGGAGAGGGTGGACTATGCTACACCTTCACCAATGGAGGAGGAAAGGGTAGACCAAAAAGGAGATAAGAATAAAGAGTGCAAATGGGAATCTGAAACCAAGAAACAAAATGGGTATTGCACAAAAAGGTGGCATCTTCTTCCATGCTTACCTCATTTTTGCAAGATCTCTCCAATGAATAAAAATTGAGACCAAATTTTTGGAGTCCAAAGAAAGATGTAGGTTGGCAAAAATCAAAGCACAACAAATGGCAAAAAAAATTTTTTTTTGAATCAAAACAAAGGTGGAGAAAAAAACTTAGTTATGAGGAAATGAGATCTAAAGTTGATATGTTTGCATACAAGAAAGGTCCACCAAGTCAAGGCGTTTACATTCAATGACCATGGAATTTTCTAGGACAAGAAAATACACATATGAAATCAAAATGACAATAAATATGTTTAATGAGATAGATGGCCCATTGTCTTTGGATACCATACCAGATGATGTTGCTACATGTTATTATTACCCAAAGAATCCCAAATTCCTTGTTGCCAATCCCAAACTCTCAATCCCAAATTATACTAAAGAGTACAATTTCTCAAATTATATTGAGTAGAATTTTTTTTGTAGATGGTTCATTATTTTCAAAACAACCTATGATTAGAGAGATTATTTGGTAGTATTCTCTCAAAACAACATGAAGATGGTTTTATTTCCTTCAAAATAGGTTGCATCTAAAAGGTTACTACCATTTTAGCAAGTATAGATAGATTGTTGTCATTTTACAAAGTATATATAGTAGCAAAATGTATCAATGCTTTTATCAAAAGCAATGAAGATGGTTTTATCTTCTTGATTGCTGCCATTTTTCAAAGTGTAGGGGCATTTTACCAAGTCTAAAGTATATTTTGGATAGTATAGAAAATTTGTATATATGTATCTCTAAGAATATATATTTTGTGATCCTCTTGATTATTGATCATTGATACATGAGCCATTTATTTATTTGTTATGATTCATGAATATGTATATAAAAAGAAAAAAAGAAAAAAGATGGCATGCATTTCAGTCTAGAGTTATACATAAGAAAAATTGGTGCATTATAGAAGAGGAGTTATACATAAGAAAACATGGTGCATTGAAATTACATAAGGGTAGTTGGTGCATTACATAAGAGAGAAGAGGAGTAAGAAAACTTGGTGCATTGTTCACCAAAGAAGCAAGAGAGAACAAGAGTAATAAAACCTTGTGCATTACAAAAGAAGTAATTTGTTTAAACAAAGTGCTATGCTTTAGTTGTAACCTTGCAAGAACTTGATAACAAATGTGTATTATCATAAAAGAAATTAAGGAGTCAAGTGTGGAATCACTAAAAGAAATAGAGTGTGGTTTTAGAGGGTGCTTTTTTTCCAAATGGGTTCAATAGAGGAATTTTAGTTGGGTTAGGGTTGTTCCCAATGGGAAAATGATGGTAGGCGATGGGATCATCGTAACAAGATGGGGATTGTTAAGAGAAAAGTGCAACTGCATAAACACAAAGGATGGGAAGATCCCAACAAGCCGTACAAAGATGAGACAAAATAGGTAAAATGGGGCTAAGCCCCAATAGAGTCAATATGAGAAATCTGCCCTACTACACCTAAGATATCTAAGCTATGATTGTTAAGGAGTGGAGAGGAAGGATTGGGATGGGGATTGTTTAGGATAGAAGAGGTTGGGATTGGGGATTACTAGCAAGAGATTTCCAAAGTTATATTCTAAGTTTAGTTCTAGGTTTATTCCAATGTTTCCATACCGGGCATTTCCTAGTGAAATCCCAAAAAACTCCATGACTTCCATGATAATCATACAATTTATGAGATTTATGAGATGATGTTTAAGATATAGATGTATATAATACTTGAACTTCACCAAGAACAAGAAAATTAATCACAAGAAAATGTATAGATTGAAATCTTGAGTGGCATCTCCAAATAGAGTTCATGTTCCAAATAAAGTTACAGTTGTGACTCTTCATATGAATGAACTAAGTGCATTGTGTTATTTGCTAAAAGAGAAGAGATGCTTGCAACAAGAGACTTGCTGACAAGTGATCCATGAAATGTAGGAAGAAAAGCTTGGATTTGATGATGTATAATATAGTCAAGGTGCAATCATATCCACAAGATCACAAACTCGTAGAAAATGAAGGAGCATCATATATATATGCAAGGTGGAAAGTGAAAAATGAAGCAATGTGCAATGTATATATATCCAAGCCAAAAAGTGAAAAATGAAGAAATGTGTAATATATACATATATATACAAGGCCAAAGGTAGGTCAAATAGATACATGTAAGATATGATACACTCAAGGATCCTCTCACATAGGTCAAAAGAAAGGTGAGGAGGATCCTCCATGGTGTCCTATAACTCACCACCAAGTGTGAAGTGCTCAACTCTAATGCATTTGAGGGCAAAGTCAATTGGACTATAATGGGGCTAATAATCAACACCAAACTATATCTCTACATGAGCTCACACTCTTTATCATGCAATGGAAGATCATGAAAGAAAGCAACTAAACCTTGATAAGGGTTGGCAATGTAATCTCTAAAGCAATTCAAAGTCCATTCCTCCATGAGGAACTCAATTGCAGATCTATAAGTGACTACATGAAATCTATCCAAGGGGTTGATGAGTTTGTCCAATGATGAGGTGTTTGATAGAGTAGATAGAAAGGGGATTAATGCCAATGGATGTATAGCACTATGTGGATGGTTCCTACAATATAGGAAGAATGTTGTAACAATATGGAGTTTAGCGACAAAGTTAGTTGGGCTTACAAAGTAGCACATAAGACAAATTAGCCTAAAATATTCTGGAAGTACCTAAGAAGCTTCTTGGGAAGCTTCCCGGCTAGCTTAGCTTGCACCTCAAGTAAGTAGCTTCTAGAAGCTTCCAACTAGCTTAGCTTGCACGCCAAGTAGGCGGCTTCTAGAAGGAAGCTTCTTGAGAAGCTTCCTAGTTAACTTGGCTTGCACCTCTAAGAAAGCGGCTTGAGGAAGCTTCTTGAGAAGCTTCTCAAAGGCCTTGTATGCTACTTATAAATACCAAAGCCAAAGCTCATGCTAGGCATTTGGAGTTTTCCCTCATTCAAGTGTCCCAATGTGAGTTTCCATTCTACTATTTCTCTCCTTGGATTCAGTCTTTTACATTGGTATTAGAGCAGAATGGGATGGATGGAATTTATGGACCACCAAATCTACTTCCACCAAACCATTGGGACTTTTGCGTCCAAAAACTACCCAAGCATTGTTTCACACAATCCATCATCTCGCACTTTGGACAAGATTTTCTGCATATGATCACCATATCTGAGGAACCCTTGGTGCTTCTGGTTGTAACTTATAGAGAACGGTGGACGTGCTATTTCTATGTGTTAGTAAATTAGATTGATTAGTGGTGGTGTGATAGAGTAGCAACCATGGCGGAAATACCTGATGTTATCCTTGTTATGGAAGAACAAATCGAGCACCTTACTTGATTGTTGGATGAATGAGATCTTTGACGACAAGAGCAGGTGGAGAGAGTACCAATTTGAGAAGGAAAAGATCAAATCAAATTCTCTAAATTCAAGGTATTTGAAGGCAAGAATCTTTTGGGTGCAGTGGAGAATTTTTTGTTTGATTGTGCATGTTATTTTGAAACATCCAATCTACAAGGCAAGCAAAAACAAATTCTCTTGGCTTCTAGCCAATTGGATGGAGTAGCAAAGCTATGGTGGAGATTCTGAGTGGAGCAAGCTGAACGACAAATTTTTGCACCAATCTTGACATGGGCAGAATTCAAGAGCGTAATAACCAGTTGGTTCCAAGCTATAAGTGCCACACAAGCTGCACAAGATAAGTTGGCAGAGTTGAAATAGATTGGCTCTATAAGAAGTTACATCACGCAGTTCCAAAACACCATCATGCAAATTCTAGATATATTGGAAGGTGAATCTTGTTATGTTTGGCTTGCTATAAGTGACTTGCTTGATCAAGAGCAAGAGCAAAACTTGACTGATGGAAACTCCTTACAGTATCATGTAGATATATATTCAGTCACTTCTAAGGTTGAGTATTAAAGTGACTAGATATCTTGAGTGGTCAATACTCATGAAGTCACGCAGGTCTATATTCAGGAGTTTAGACATATGACAGAGTGACTATCCTTGTGTTTGTATATATATACATATGTGCAATGGAAATAAAGGTTCAAAGGCTAGTGTGAGCCTATTTCAGCCATGGAGGTAGCATCCGGGACAGGGAGTGAACTACATTATTTCCTATTAGTCCTCTGATTTATGTTTAATGGGCCTTATGATGTGCTATTGTGAGAGGTCCCTTTGGATTGTATTTTCTAACAAAGCTCTGGATCGATTTGTGAGGGGCTTGAAGGTGAGAACCAAATTAGAGGTAACCATGCAAGAGCCACAACACTTGGAGGAAGCCATGTGGTTGGCCAAACGATTTGATTCCTTGGTGGCAACAACTTGGCCTCAACCTTGACCTCCATAGAGCCTACCAATACACTATACACAAGTGGAGGAGCCAGCACTAATGGAGATTGATGCCATTCAACAAAGACCACTTGGCAAGGCAGATAGAGAGAAATTGCAACAAAATGGTGGTTGTTTTTATTGTTGCTAATTGGGGCATTGCATTGCTGAATGTCCACTCAAGAATGGACGACCTTGAAAAATTGCCCAAGTGGAGGTTGTGGAGCAGAATGATCAAGGAAACAAAGAATCCTAGTAGGAGATTTCAAGCCGCCTATTGGGAGATTGATTAGTTCCAATGGGATTGAAGGCTTGATCTATGCAAGTTTGCTTCACTTGCAAGGTATGATATCTAATTGGGGTTGTAGGACTTTGGTTGATTTTGAAAGTTCAGAGAATTGCATGTCTATGCAAGTAGCAAAGGAATTGGGTATTCCTATCAAGCCAATAATTGGAAGTAGTTTGATGATGGCGGATAGTAGAAAGGGTTTTGCATTCCGCACCTCGCATCCTATTACCTTCAAGATTGGGAAGGAGTATTTGGAGTGTATGAGGTTTGTAGTAGCACCTCTACACTATGATATCATTCTGGGTCTACCTTGGCTTGAATATCATAAGGTTCAATTTGATTGGACCCGGCGCCAAATTCAAGTACAACACCAAGGTAGGAATTTCCGATTAGGTTGTACGGCACCTCTGAGTAAGACACCTAAGAATCGGCCATTCCAAGATGGGAAGTTTGTTGAGAAGGTAGCCATAGAGTAAACCTGGCAAGGAGATGAGTCCCAAGATGGGAAGTTTGCCAAGAAGGCAACCAAGGAGCAAGCTTGGAAGAGAGATGAGTCCCTAGAAGGGAAGTTTGTTAGTAAAGCAGCCATAGAGCAAGCTTTGGAGGAAGATAAGTCTGTATTCGCAATGTGGATCAAGCCGATTGCACAAGAACAATTTGTGGAGGGCCAAGAGCGTCATCAAGCAATGGTTGATTGGATAGTTAAGGAGTTTGTGGACATGTTTCCAAATGATCTACCAAAGGGATTACCCTCCGATCAAGGTATGCCTTTCAAGATTGAGCTATTGCCAAGGAGTACTCTAGTGAGTAGACCGATCTATTTGCTCTCACCAAAGGAGTTGGAGGAGTTGCAAACAACACTTATAGAGTTGTTGGAGAAGGACTTCATACAACATAGTACCTTTCCTTAGGGAGCATTGGTACTATTTGTTCTAAAGAAGGATGGAGGACTTTGTTTCTATATTGATTATTGTGGGCTCAATAAGGAAATTGTGAAGAATGCATATCTCTTGCCTCAGATCAATGACTTGCTTGATCAACTAAGTGGAGCACGCTACTTTTCCAAGCTGGATCTTCATAGCGGCTATTAGCAAATTCCTATTGATAGAGAGGATGTGCAAAAGACTACCTTTTGCACCAGGTATGGGCATTTTGAGTGGAGAGTTCTACCTTTCTGACTCACTAATGCTCCAATAGTCTTCATGGATCAGCTGCATTGGATGTTGGATGGACTATTGGATTGGTCCATGGTGGTGTTCTTAGATGATATCTTAATCTATAGCAAGATAGAGGTAGAACACATGAATCATGTGCAAGAAGTCCTAAGACGACTACGACAATGGAAATTTTACTACAAGAAGTCAAAGTGTGCCTTTTGGCAGAAGTAGGTTACCTTCTTGGGTCATAAGATCTCATCAGAGGGGATCAAGATGGAAGAAGAGAAAATCAAGGCCATTATTGATTGGCCAACCCTAAAGGATGCTATAGAAGTATGGGCATTCAATGGATTGGCCAGTTTTTACCGATGGTTCATCCATTATTATGCTCATGTGGTTGCACCATTGACTAACCTCTTGGGAAAGAACTTGAACTTCCAGTGGACCACCAAGCATGAAGAAGCATTCCAGAAGTTAAAGCATATGGTGTCTTCAAGACCCATTCTTCAACCATATGATCCTCAACTACCTTGTGTGGTTGATTTTGATGCTTCTAACTTTGCAATTGGAGCTGTGCTACAACAAGAATTCCCATATGGACTCCATCCCATTACCTTTGTGTCTTGCCGACTCAATATGGCTACAAAACTACTTTTCTTGAGATCAAGAACAACTTGCAATGGTATACGCCACCAAGGTATGGAGGCATTACCTCTTGGAGAAACAAGTGATCATACAAACTGATCACAAACCATTGTTGTAGACCTTACTCTTGGAACACATGAAGAGTCAACATTATTGATGGGAGGAACAACTCCAACTATATGACATCAAATTTGAGTACAAACCAGGTCGGTTCTATGTCATCCCTGATGCTTTATCACAACAACCTGATTTGAAGTCTCTTCCTCTCATTATAGCGGCAATTTCAATGGCGTCAGTTGACTCCAAGGTCCAAAATGAGTTTCAGTCAGCTCTACACCAAGATCCCTTCTTCCAAAGGGATCTTGGTGTTACATAGTTGCCTTACGGTGTGCAATAAGGAGTACAACACCTTCTCCATCAAGGAGTGCCTTTTATTCCATGAGGACTAGATCTATGTTCCAACTAAAGGTGATCTTTGACTTGTGCGCCTTCAAGAAGCCCATGATTTACCCATTGCTGGTCACATGGGTGTGAACAAGACCTTTGGTACCCTCCAACATCAATGTTGGTGGCCCAACATGACACAAGATGTTCAAGAATTTCTCTGATCGTGTGAGAGGTGCCAACGTAACAAAGCCAGCAACCAGAAGCCGAGTGAACTCCTTCAACCACTTACCGTTCCATTTGCTTGTTGGGAGCATGTGAGCTTGGATCTTATCACATCCTTGCCAAAGACAAAACAAGGACACACCGCAATCGTGGTCTGTAACACCTATATGTGCATGTGTGTGGTATTGTGATATTTAACTTGGTATTACAAGTACTTAAGAGATATTATTTATATAGAGATAAAGGATGGTTCTATATTAGTCATGGTTAGCTAAAGTTAGTCATAGCTAAGATAGAGGGGACCTTACTTTAGAGGAAGTAGAAAAGATGAGCACCACTATTTTGGATTTAGTGTGTTGACTTGGTATTATTCCTAGGTGTTTGGCTTTGAGGAAAGAGTTGAGAACTCTTGGGCCCGCAAGCCTTTTTGTTTTGGATTCTTCTTTAGTCCAAGGATAGCCCATGTGAAGGAATCCTTGACTTAGTGGTTGGGTCAAGATAAGACCACATGCTTAGGGGAATATGCCCATGTGAATGGATATTCCTTTCTACTTTTTGACTTTACTTGACTTTTAGTCTAGTAACTTGAGTTACTACGGTAATTAGTAACTTTGGTACATAACTATTTCACAAGTATATAAGCAAGGGGTGAGGAGGTACTCATCATCCTTTCATTTGCAACTATCTCTCTCTCATTGAGTTCTCTAGTGATCAATGTCTTGAGTCTTGGAGTGTTAGCCTTGGAGGAGTTGGGGTTCCTTGCCTTCTTAGTCCATGGTGCGCTACTATAATAGCCATCAGAGGTTCATCCTGAGTGAGAGACAGGCCGACTCACAGATCTTTGTGGATAAGCTTAGTAAGCAAATCCTATTTGGCACCAACCTGTGATATCGTGGATGCTCCAACCTTAGTGCAAATCTACTTCAACAATGTCTTCAAGCATCATGAGATGCCATGTGTACTCATCTCCAACCGTGATCCTTGATTTACCGGGAAGTTTTGGCAAGCACTCTTCTAGATACTCGGCACCAAGCTTGCTTTGTCCATGGCCTATCATCCTCAAACTGATGGACAAACCAAACGTGCAAATCATACATTGGAGGATATGTTGTGTGCCTTTGTCAATGTCCACCATACCAATTGGGATGAATGTCTTGCAGTTGCAAAATTTGCCTACAACAATTCCAAACAAGCAAGCACCGGATTTTCTCCTTTCTTTCTCAATTTTGGCCAAGATCCGCTTGTTCCAGATTCTCTTCTTGCTCCCTCTCCATCTCAAGTTCCTCATACTTCCACATTCTTGACCACTATATACCAATCTCTCCAACAAGCCAAGTCTCACCTCTTTGTTGCTCAAAATCACCAAAAATAATATGCGGATCACCATTGTTGTGATCTCACCTTTGAAGTCGGTGATAATATCATGCTATCCTCTAGTAACCTCCCTCTCCCACTTGATAATAAAGTTCATAAAATTTCCCCTAATTGGATAGGACCCTTTGATATCACCCAAATTGTCTCTCCTGTTGCTTATTGACTTGCCTTGCCTTGTCACATGCATATCCATCCTATCTTTCATATTTGCAAGTTGAAACCCTTTGTTCTTAACCCCTCTCCCTTTTCCTCTTGAGTCCAACCTCCCCCTCTTTCTATCCCTATCAATGATCATGAGGAGTACAAAGTTGATCGTATCCTTGCACATCGTGATATTCAATGAGGCCGTCATCAACATACGGAGTACAAGGCCTTTGGAAAGGGTATCCCATTCATGATGCCACATGGGAACCTCTTTCTCACCTCTAGAATGCACAGATGGCCATCTAGGAATTTGAAGCTTCACTGGCAACAAGGACGTCACCAACTAGTGGTAGGGGAATATGTAACAATATGGAGTTTAGCGACAAAGTTAGTCGGGCTTATGAAGTAGCACATAATACAAATTAGTCTAAAATATTCCGGAAGTACCTAAGAAGCTTCTTGGGAAGCTTCCCGGCTAGCTTAGCTTGCACCTCAAGTAAATAGATTCTAGAAGGAAGCTTCTAGAAACTACCAACTAGTTTAGCTTGCACGCCAAGTAGGAGGCTTCTATAAGGAAGCTTCTTGAGAAGCTTCCTAGTTAACTTGGCTTGCACTCTAAGAAAGTGGCGTGAGGAAGCTTCTTGAGAAGCTTCTCAAAGGCCTTGTATGCTACCGATAAATACCAAAGCCAAAGCTCATACTAGGCATTCGGAGTTTTCCCTCATTCACATGTCCTAATGTGAGTTTCCATTCTCCTATTTCTCTCCTCAGATTTAGTCTTTTACAAATGTGCTATCAACTATCAAGATATCTTGAAGACAAGGTCTAAAGTAGTAAATGCACTATAAGGCCTATGAGTGACACCTCTCCAATGAGTTGCTTACCCATCCTCTCAATCAAGTATGGCCATGAGCTAGGCTCTAGTGTGTACTCCATTAGGTGATAAACTCTCTTCCCTCATGGATCAATGGAGATGCTCTACATCTACTTGGGGTATATCTATATAACTTCAAAGTGTGTAACACAAAACTCCATAAACTCTCTAACTCTTGTTTGTGGAACATATCTGAACCTAGTACTAGCTCTAATAGGTAACCATCCATGCCACTACACTGCATCACACCACTAAAAGAATAGCCAATTGCTATTCCACATAATATCCACCTTGTAGCTAACATCTAGAACCAATATCTTCCTTTGCCTCTTGTGAGCACAAATGACTCATGGAATGAACACTCTAGATAAAGTAATCCTCTCCCTCAACATCTTGAGTCTAGAAAGCTCACAAAATAGTGTCATCATCCTCTCCTTATAACACTCTATCTCCTCTACCACATGTCCAAAAGGGGGTATGGTTGCAAGAGCATATGTCATGGTCTCCAAGGACCAATCTTTGAGTTGTAGGTGAGCACACAAGGCTCTCCCATAGGCCCTCTATGAAGATGGAGCTCATTCTAGGTCTCTTGGGTATGGATATTAGGCTCTGCACCAAGAGGCATAGACTTTCTCATCAAAGACTCCACCTTACTCTCTCATATCTCTATCTCCCTTCTCTTGGCCAAAGGAGTACCCCACAAGCTACACTCTTTACATAGTTGGTCTGAGTACCACAAGAGACACTTTCTACATAGTCTGTCTAAGTCAAACAAGAACGTATCTCTTTATAGTCAGTTTGAGTTTGCACTGCTACTTGAATCTATGTATCGTTGATTGCTCACAAGCTCCTTAAGCCTTCTCTAAAAATCCCCAAGTAACATACAACTCTCTTCTACAAAAATCCTCATCATGTTGATATTCCTCTACCATGGCACAACTATGGGATATCAGCCTATAACTCTAAAAGCTCACTTTGGGATGTCCTAAACTGTGTTGCTCTCTCTTTCTCTATGTAGCAAGAAGCTCGCATAGTGCTAAGTCTCTTTCCTTTTCTAGAACCACACACTCCATGTCCATTGAGTCACTCTCCTTTGTGAGTGCCTCATCCTCCCTAAGTGCTAAGCAATTGATAAGAGAAAAAGATGGACTCATATTCTCACAAGAAGACCTAACAATGTGCAACCTAACTATCTCTTCCTTTGCACCAAGAGCCCCTAGAGCATCAATGCAAGGAGTGTCATTGCTAGAACATGAAGGTTAGTTTTGTGTCTCTCCAATAGAGTAGGAGTAGCATCTGGAGTGGGAGGAGCATCTACTACCATCATGATACTTGTGCACAAATGAAATCCAATATCAACCCTTGTGAGTGCCTCATTCTCCCTAAGTGCTAAGCAATTGACAAGAGCAAAAGATAGACTCATATTCTCACAAGAAGACCCAACAATGGGCAACCTAACTATCTCCCCTTTTGTACCAAGTGCCCCTAGAGCATCAATGCAAGGAGTGTCATTGCTAGAAACATGAAGGATAGTTTCATGCCTCTCCAATAGAGTAGGAGTAGCATATGGAGTAGGAAGAGCATCTACACTATCATGATCATGAAGGTTACTTGTGCATAAATGAAAGTCCAATATCAACCCCAAAATCCTCACTCAACATGACTCTACTAACCATTGTCCAACCAATATAGTGCAACATGGCAACATAAAATATGAAGAACACCATGTGCACAAATGAAAGTCTGAGTGGCTTTATTAAGTGTTCAATAATACATTTCAAATGTTAGCAACACATTATGAAACATAACAACATAATTGTAAAAGACCAAGACCAAGACCAAGGAGAGAAATAGGAGAATGGAAGATCACATTGGGACACTTGAATGTGGTAAAACTTGAATGCCTAGCATGAACTTTGGCTCTCATATTTATCAAGAGCATACAAGGCCCTTGAGAAGCTTCTTGAGAAGCTTGCTTGAGCCGCTCTCTTGGAGTGCAAGCCAAGTTAATCAAGAAGCTTCTCAAGAAGCTTCCTTCTTGAAGTTGTCTACTTGGCATGCAAGCTAAGCTAGTTGGAAGCTTCTAGAAGCTTCATTCTAAAAACTACCTACTTGGGGGTGCAAGCTAAGATAGGTGGAAGCTTCCTAAGAAGCTTTCTAGATACTTCTAGAATATTCTAGGCTAATTTGGCCTATTCACTACTTTGTTAGCCTTCACTAACTTCATTGTTAAACTCCATATTGCTATATATTCCCCAAGCGCTACTTGGTGATGTCCTTATCACCATTGAAGCTTCTAACTCATGGATGGCAATTTGTGCATTTTGGAGATGAGAAGGAGGCTTCCAAGTGGCATGATGAAGGGGATAGCTATCCAAAGGACCTTGCACTCTCTATGTCATTGACGGCCACATTGAATGTGGTGACGTGCAAGTATATGATCAACTTTATACTCCTCATGATCATGGATAGGGATGGGAAGAGGAGGAGGTGGGACATGAGAGGAAAAAGAAGATGGATTTGGAACAAAGGGTTTTAACTTGGACACATGAAATATAGGGTGGATGCGCATATAACAAGGTAAGGTAAGTTGATAAGCAACATGAGAGATGATTTGAGTGACATCAAAGAGTCATATCCAATTAGGAGTGAGTTCAAAAACTTGGGTATCAAGTAGGACGTGTAGATTATTGGAAGAGAGCATGACTTTGTCACCAACTTGAAAGGTGAGGTCACGATGATGGTAGTACGCATATTGTTTTTGATGATTCTGAGCAACAATGAGATGAGACTTGGCTTGCTGGAGAGATTGGGATATGGTGGTCAAGAAGGTTGAAGTATGATGGACATTAGATAGAGGAGGAGAAAGAAGAGACTCTAGAACAAGTGGATCTTGGCCAAAATTGAGAAAGAAAGGAGAGAATCCGGTGCTTGCCTATTTGGATTTATTGTATGAAAATTCCACAACTACATGACATTCATCTCAATTGGTGTAGTGAACATTGATAAAGGCATAAAACATATATTCCAAGGTGAAATTTGCATGTTTAGTTTGTCTATCAGTTTGAGGATGATAGGTAGTGGATAAAGAAAGCTTTGTGCCGAGTATCTGGAAGAATACTTGCCAAAATTTCCCGGTGAATCAAGGATCATGGTACACGCGGTACACAAGGTGAGTACACGCGGCATCCTATGATGTTTGAATATATTGTCAAATTAGATTTGAGCCAAGGTTGGAGCATCCACAATATCAACTATTAGTGCCAAATGGATATGCTTACTAAGCTTATCCACAAACACCACAATTGTTGTGTGACCTTGCTTTGTCTTGGGCAAGGAGATGATGAGATCTATGCTCATATGTTCCCAATAAGTAGATAGAATGGGGAGTGGTTGAAGGTGTCCACTCAGTTTCTAGTTACTAGCCTTGTTGCATTGGCAACTCTCACATGATTGGATAAACTCTCAAACATCTTGTGCCATGTTGGGCCTCCACCATTGGCGCTAGAGGGTACTCCAAGGTCTTGTCCACACCCATATGACCAACAATTTGTAAATCATGTGCTTCTTGAAGGCGCACGAGTTGAAGATCACCTTTGGCTAGAACATAGATCTGGTCCTCATGGAATGGAAGGCCTTCCTTGAAGGAGAAATTTTTGTACTCCTTGTCATATGCTACAAGACGACCATGTACCATCTAAAGGAATGGATCTTATTATAGAGCTGTCTTAAACTCGATTTGGACTTTAGAGTTGACTAACACTATTGTACTTGCCATTGTGATAAGAGGAAGAGACTTCAAATTAGGTTGCCATGATAGGGTATCAGGGATGACATGGAACCAATCGGGTTTGTACTCAAGGTTGATGTCAAACAACTATAGTTGTTCCTCCCATCAATGATGTCAACTCTTCATGTGTTCCAAACTCTTCATGTAATGTTTGCAACAAGGGCTTGTGATCAATGTGCATGACCGCTTGTTTCCCCAAGAGATGATGCCTACATACCTTGGTGGCATATACCATTGCAAGTTGTTCACGATCTTGAGTAGAGTAATTCCTTTCTATTGTATTTAGTCTACAAGACACAAAGGCAATAGAATGTAATCCATCTATGAATTCTTGTTGCAACACAACTCCAATTGCAAAGTTAAAAGCATCAAAATCAATCACACATGGTAGTTGAGGATCATATGTGTAAAAGACCAAGACCAAAGAGAGAAATAAGAGATTGGAAATTCACATTGGGACACTTGGATGTGGGAAAACTCCAAATATCTAACATAAGCTTCAACTCTTGTATTTATAGGGATCATACAAGGCTCTTGAGAAGCTTCTCAAGAAGCTTCCTTGAGCCGCTTTCTTGGAGTGCAAGCCAAGTTGATCGAGAAGCTTCTCAAAAGCTTCCTTCTAGGAGCTATTTACTTGGCATGCAGGCTAAGTTAGTTGGAAGCTTCTAGAAGCTACCTACTTGGAGTGCAAGCTAAGCTAGCCAGGAAGCTTCCCAAGAAGCTTCTTAGATACTTTTGGAATATTCTAGGCTAATGTATCTTATTTGCTACTTTTTTGGCCCTACTAACTTTGTTGCTAAACTCCATATTGTTACATATTCCCCCACCGGTAGTTGGGGACGTCCTCGTTGCAATGAAGCTTCAAACACCTAGATGGCCAGTTTTGCATTCTGGAGATGAGAAAGAGGTTCCCATGCGGCATCATGAAGGGGATACCCTTTTTAGAGGTCCTTGTACTCCGTATGTTGTTGATGGCCTTGTTGAATGTGGTGATGTATAAGGATACAATCAACTTTATACTCCTCATGATCATTGATAGGGACAAGAGGAAGGGGAAGTTGGACTCGAGAGAAAAAAGAAGAGGGGTTAGGAACAAAGGGTTTCAAGTTCAAAACATGAAAGACAGGGTGGATGCACATATGACAAGGCAAGGCAAGTTGATAAGCAATAGGAGAGACAATTTGGGTGCATCAAAAGGTCCTATCCAATTAGAGACAAGTTTATAAACTTAGGTATCGAGTAGGAAGGGTAGGTAACTAGAGGATAGCATGACTTTATCACCAACTTCAAAGGTGAGATCACAACAATGGTAGTCAACATATTGTTTTTGACAATTTTTGGGCAACAAGGAGGTGAGATTTGGCTTGTTAGGGAGATTGGGAGATGGTGGTCAAGAAGGTTGAAGTATGAGGGACTTGAGATGGAAGAGGAGCAAGAAGAGAATCTAGAACAAGCATATCTTGGCCAAAATTGAGAAAGAAAGGAGAAAATCTAATGCTTGCCTGTTTGGAATTGTTATAGGCAAATTCTACAACTACAGGATATTCATCCCAATTGGTTTGGTGGACATTGATGAAGGCATGCAACATATCTTCCAAGGTGCAATTTGCAAATTTGGTTTGTCCATCATTTGAGGATGATAGGCCATGGAAAAAGCAAGCTTGGTGCCAAGTATCTGGAAGAGTGCTTGCCAAAACTTCCTAGTGAATTGAGGATCATAGTCGGAGATGAGTACACTTGGCATCCCATGATGCTTGAAGACATTGTCAAAGTAGATTTTTGCTAAGGTTGGAGCATTACTATATCAACAGTTGGTGCCAAGTGGATTTGCTTACTAAGCTTATCTACAAATACCACAATTGTTATGTATCCTTGCTTTGTCTTGGGCAAGGATGTGATGACATCCAAGCTCACATGTTCCTATTGAGCTGATGGAATGGGGAGTGGTTGAAGGAGTCCACTCAGCTTTTGGTTACTAGCCTTGTTGCATTGGCAACTTTCACATGATCAGACAAACTCTCAAACATCTTGTGTCATGTTGGGCCACCACCATTGACATTGGAGGGTACTCAAGGTCTTGTCCACACCCATGTGACCAGCTATTGGTAAATCATGGACTTCTTGAAGACACACAAGTCGGAGATCACGTTTGGCTGGAATCCTCATAGAATAGAAGGCCTTCCTTGAAGGAGAAGGTGTTGTACTCCTTGTCACATGTTGTAATATGACCATGTACGGAAGAATAGATCTTGTTGTAGAGCTGACTGAAACTCATTTTGGACAAGAGTCAATTGACACCATTGTACTTGCCGTTGTGATGAGAGGAAGAGACTCCAAATCAGGTTGTCATGATAGAGCATTAGAGATGACATGGAACCAACTTGGTTTGTACTCAAGTTTGATGTCAAAAAATTGGAGTTGCTCCTCCCATCAATGATGTCAACTCTTCATGTGTTCCAAGTGTAAGGTCTGCAACAATGGTTTGTGATCAATTTGCATGATCACTTGTTTCCAAAGAGATAATGCCTCCATACCTTGGTGGCATATACCACTGCAAGTTGTTCCTGATCTTGAGTAGAGTAATTTCTTTCAGCTATATTTAGTTGGTGAGACACAAAGGCAATGAGATGTATTCCATTTGGGAATTCCTGTTGCAACACTACTCCAATTGTAAAGTTAGAAGTATCAAAATCAACCACACAAGGTAGTTGAGGATCATATGGTTGAAGTATGGGTCTTGAAGACACTATATGTTTTAGCTTCTAGAATGCTTCTTCATACTTGGTGGTCCATTGGAAGCTCAAGTTCTTCCCCAAGAGGTCAATCAATGGTGCAGCCACATGAGCATAATAATGGATGAACCATTGGTAAAAACATGCCGATCCATTAAATGTGTGTACTTCTATAACATCCTTTGGAGTAGGCCAATCAATAATAGCCTTGATTTTCTCCTCTTCCATCTTGACCCCTTCCAATAAGATCTTGTGACCCAAAAAGGTGACTTCCTTTTGCAAAAACACACTTTGACTTCTTGCAATAAAATTTCCATTGTCCTAGTCATCTTAGAACTTCTTGCACATGATTCACATGTTCTACCTCTATCTTGCTATAGATTAAGATATCATCTAAGAACACCACCATATACCAATCCAATAGTCCATCAAACACCCAATGCATCTAATCCATGAAGACTGTTGGAGCATTAGTGAGCCCAAAAGGCAGAACTCTCCACTCAAAATGCCCATACCTTGTGCAAAAGATAGTCTTTTGCACATCCTCCCTATCAATAGGATTTTCCAATAGCCATTGCAAAGATCTAACTTGGAAAGGTATTGTGCTCCACTCAATGATCAAGCAAGTCATCAATCCGAGGTTAGGGATATGCATTCTTCATTGTTTGCTTATTGAGCCTATTGTAATCAATACAGAAATAAAGTCCTCCATCCTTCTTTGGAACAAAATAGTATCGGTGCTCCCTAAGGAGAGGTACTATGTTGTATGAAGTCCTTCTCCAAAAACTCCATAAATGTTATTTGCAACTCCTCCAACTCCTTTGGTGAGAGCCGATAGATTGGTCTACTCACTAGAGTATTCCTTGGCAATAACTTGATCTTGAAGGGCATACCACAATCGAAGGGTAATCCTTTTGGCAGATTATTTAGAAACACGTCTACAAACTCATGAACTATCTAATCAAACATTGCTTGATGAGGCTCTTGGCTCTCCTTAGATTGTCCTTGTGCAATCGGCTTGATTGACACGGCAAATACAGACTTATCTTCCTCCAAAGCTTGCTCTATGGTTGCTTCACTAACAACTTTTCATATAGGGACTCATCTCTCTTCAAAGCTTGCTCCATGGTTGCCTTCTTGGCAAACTTCCCATCTTGGGATTCATCTCTCTTCAAAGCTTGCTCTATAGCCACTTTCTTGAAAAACTTCCCATCTTGGGATTGACTATTCTTAAGTGTCTTACTCAAAGGTACCAGCCAACCCAATCAGAAATTCCTATCTTGGTGTTGTACTTGAATTTTTTGTCGGGTCCAATCAAATTGAACCTTATGACGTTCAAGCCAAGGTAGTCCTAGAATGATATCATAGTGTAGAGGTGCCACTATAAACCTCATACACTCCAAATACTCCTTCCTAATCTCAAAGGTAAAAAATCTTGAATCTTTGTACCTCGTAATAGGATACGAGATACAAAATGCAAAACCCATTCTACCATCCGCTATCATCAATCTACTTCCAATTACATGCTTGATAGGAATACCCAATTCTTTTGCTATTTGCATAGACATACAATTCTCTAAACTTCCAAAATCAACCAAAATCCTACAACCCCGATTAGATATTGTACCTTGCAAGTGAAGCTAACTTGCATAGGTCAAGCCTTCAATCCCATTGGAACTAATCAAGCTTCTAGTGGGTGGCTTGAAATCTCCTATTAGGATTCCTTGTTTCCCTGATCATTCTGCTCCACAAACTCCATCTGGGCAACTTGTCAAGGTCGCCCATTCTTGGGTGTACATTCAATGATGCGATGTTCGAATTGGTGACAATAAAAACAACCACCATTTTGTAGCAATTTCCCTCTATCTACAATGCCAAGTAATCTCCATTGAATGGCATCAATCTTCATTGGTGTTGGCTCCTCCACCCGTGTGTAGTGTATTGGTAGGTTTTGTGGAGGTTGAGGTCAAGACCAAGTTGTTACAACCAAGGAATCAAAATGTTCCACCAACCGCATGGCTGCTTCCAAGTGTTGTGAATCTTGCATGGTTTCCTCTAATTTGGATCTTGACTTCAAGCCCCTCACAAATCAATCTAGAGCTTCACCTTCTAGTATATCTGGAATTTGCATGATGGTGTTCTGGAATTGCATGATATAACTTCTTACAAAACCAATCTATTTCAACTCTGCTGACCTATCCCGTGTAGCTTGTGTGGCATTTATAGCTTGGAACCAACAAACTATTGCACTCTTGAATTTTGCCCATGTCAAGATTGGTGCAACAATTTCTCGTTCAGCTTGCTCCACTTGGAATCTCCACCATAGCTTTGCTACTCCATCCAATTGGCTAGAAGCCAAGAGAATCTATTTTGCTTGTCTTATAGATTGGTAGCTTCAAAATAACATTCACAATCAAACAAAAAATTCTCCATTGCACCCAAGAGATTCTTGCATTCAAATACCTTGGGTTTAGGGAATTGGATTCATTCTTCTTCTTCTCGATCTGATACTCTCTCTACATGCTCCTATTGTCAAAAATCTTGTTCATCCAAAAATCAAATAAGGTGCTTGATTTATTTTTGCATAACAATGATAACCTCAGGCATTGCCACCATCGTTGCTACTCTATCATGCCACCCCTAATCTATCTATTTTATTAGTACATAGAAGCAGCACGTCCACCATTCTCCATAAGTTACAATTGGAAGCACCAAGTGTTCCTCAGATATGGTGATCATATGTAGAAAATCCTATCCAAAGTGTGAGATGATGAATTGTGTGAAATGATGCTTAGGTAGTACTTGGTCATGAAAATCCCAATGGTTTAGTGGAAGTGGATTTGGTGGTCCATAAATTTCATCCATCCCAATCCTACTCTAATATCAATGTAAAAGATAAAGACCAAGGAGAGAAATAAGAGAATGGAAACTCATATTGAGACACTTGAATATGTGAAAACTCTGAATGCCTAGCATGAGCTTTAACTCTTGTATTTATAGGGATCATACAAGGCTCTTGAGAAGCTTCTCAAGAAGCTTCCTTGAGCCGCTTTCTTGGAGTGCAAGCCAAGTTGATTGAGAAACTTCTCAAAATCTTCCTTCTAGGAGCTATTTACTTGGCATGCAGGCTAAGTTGGTTAGAAGCTTCTAGAAGCTACCTACTTGGAGTGCAAACAAAGCTAGCTAGGAAGCTTCCCAAGAAGCTTCTTAGATACTTTTGGAATATTCTAGGCTAATTTATCTTATTTGCTACTTTGTTAGCCCTACTAATTTTGTGGTTAAACTCCATATTGTTACAATAGGGTTGAAGAATTGATCTTGAAGACACCATATGTTTCAACTTCTGAAATGCTTCTTTGTGCTTTTTGGTCCATTGAAAGCTCAAGTTCTTTCCCAAGAGATTGGTCAATGGTGCGGCCACATGAGCATAGTAGTGGATGATCCATTGGTAAAAACTAGCCAATCCATTAAATACTTATACTTCAATAGCATCCTTTGGAGTAGGCCAACT
The DNA here is from genome assembly GCA_948567375.1 of Lunularia cruciata. Lineage (NCBI taxonomy): Eukaryota > Viridiplantae > Streptophyta > Marchantiopsida > Lunulariales > Lunulariaceae > Lunularia > Lunularia cruciata. The sequence goes on from OX419756.1 coordinate 17,836,588, forward strand.
AGTGATGGTCATGATTTTTTCCTCTTCCATCTTGATCTCCTCTGATGAGATCTTGTGACCCAAGGAGGTAACTTCCTTTTACCAAAAGGCACACTTTGACTTCTTGCAATAAAACTTCCACTGTCATAGTCATCTTAGGACTTCTTACACATGATTCACATGTTTACCTCTGCCTTGCTATAGATTAAGATATCATCTAAGAACACCACCACGTATTGATCCAACAATCCATCCAGCACTTGATGCATCTAGTCCATGAAGATTATTAGAGCATTAGTGAGCCCAAAATGCAAAACTCTCCACTCAAAATGTCCATACCTTGTGCAAAAGGTAGTCTTTTGCACATCCTCCTTCTCAATGTGGATTTGCCAAAACCCACTACAAAGATCCAACTTGGAGAAGTATTGTGCTCCACTCAACTGATCAAGCAAGTCATCAATTTGAGGCATATCAAAGGGTATGTATTCTTCATTGTTTATTTTTTGAGCCCATGATAATCAATATAGAACCAAAGTACTCCATCCTTCTTTGGAACAAATAGTACTAATCCTCCCCAAAAAGATGTACTATGTTGTATTAAATCCTTCTCCAACAACTCCATGAGTGTTGTTTGCAACTCCTCTAACTCCTTTGGTGAGAGTTGATAGATAGTCTACTCACTGGAGTACTCCGTTGTACTAACTCAATCTTGAAGGGCATACCATGATCAAAGTGCAATCCCTTTGGTAGATCATCTAGAAACACGTCCGCAAACTCCTAAATTATGTGGACCATTGCTCAATGAGGCTCTTGACTCTCCTCAGATCCTCCTTGTGCAATTGGCTTGATTCACACAACAAAAATAGACTTATCTTCCTCTAAAGCTTGCTCTATAGCTACTTCATTGACAAACTTCCCATCTAGGGACTTATCTTCCTTCAAGGCTTGCTCTATGGCTGCTTTCTTGAAAAACTTCTCATCTTGGGACTTCTCTTCCTTAAAAGCTTGCTCTATGGCTACTTTCTTTACAAGCTTCCCATCTTGAGGCTTCTTTTCTTCCAAAGCTTGCTTTATAGCTACTTTCCTTGCAAACTTCCCATCTTGGGATTGACTAACCGTAGGTGTCTTACTCAAAGGTGCTAGACAACCTAATCAGAAATTCCTACCCTGGCGTTGTACTTGAATTCAAGCCAAGGTACTCCTAGAATGACATTGTAATGTAGAGGTGCCACTACAAACCTCATACACTCCAAATACCCCTTCCCAATCTTAAAGGTAACAAAATGCAAGGTACAAAATGCAGAGCCTTTTCTACCATCTGCCATCATCAATCTACTTCCAATTACTTGCTTGATAGAAATACCCAATTCCTTTGCTAATTTCATAGACATACAATTTTTGAACTTCCAAAATCAACCAAAATCCTACAACCACAATTAGATATCGTACCTTGCAAGTGAAGTAAACTTGCATAGGTTGAGCCTTCAATCCTATTGGAACTAATCAAGCTCCTAGTAGACAACTCAAAATCTCCTATTAGGATTCCTTGTTTCCTTGGTCATTTTTCTCCACAAGCTCCATTTGGGCAACTTGTTGAGGTCACCCATTCTTGAGTGGACATTCAGCAATGTGATGTTCCAATTAGCGATGATAAAAATAACCACCATTTTTTTGCAATTTTCTCTATTTGCAATGCCAAGTGGTCTGCATTGAATGGCATCAATCTCCATTGGTGTTGGCTCCTCCACCCATGCATAATGTATCAACAAGTTTTGTGGAGGTGGAGGTTGAGACCAAGTTGTTGCAACCAAGGAATCAAAATGTTTGGCCAACCGCATGGTTTCTTCCAAATGTTGTGACTCTTGCATGGTTACCTCTAATTTGGTTCTTGACTTCAAGCTCCTCACAAACCAATCCAAAGCTTCACCATCCAATATATCTAGAATTTGCATGATGGCGTTCTAGAATTATGTGATGTAACTTCTTATAAAGCCAATCTATTACCAACCTATCTCGTGCAGTTTGTGTGACTTTTATTGCTTGAAATTGACTAATTATTGCACTCTTATATTTTGCCATGTCAAGATTGGTGTAAAAATTTTCAGTTCAGCTCGCTCTACTCAGAATTGCCACCATAGCTTTGCTACTCCATCCAATTGGCTAGAAGCCAAAAGAATCTATTTTCACTCATCTTGAAGATTAGTAGCTTCAAAATAACATTCATAGTCAAACAAAAAATTCTCCATTGTACCCAAGAGATTCTTGCACTCAAATACCTTGGGTTTAGGGAACTGGATTTAATCTTTTCCTTTTCAAACTGGTATCCTCTCTACTTGCTCTTGTCGTTGATGATCTTGTTCATCCAACAATCAAGTAAGGTGCTCAATTTGTTGTTGCATAGCAATGATAACCTCAAGCATTGCCGTCATGGTTGCTACTCTATCATGCCACCCCTAAGCTCTCTAATTTATTAACACATAGAAGAAACATGTCCATTATTCTACATAAGTTAAAACTGAAGCACCAAGGGTTCCTTAGATATGGTGATCATGTGCAAAAAATCTTGCCCAAAGCGTGAGTTGATGAATTGTGTGAAACAATGCTTGGATAGTACTTGGACACAAAAATCCCAATGGTTTGGTGGAAGTGGATTTGATGGTCCATAAATTCCATCCATCCCATTCCTGCTTTGATACCAATGTAAAAGACCAAGACCAAGGAGAGAAGTAGGAGAATAGAAGATCATATTGGGACACTTGAATATGAGAAAACTCAAATGCCTAGCATGAGCTTTGGCTCTTGTATTTATCAGGAGCATACAAGGCCCTTGCGAAGCTTCTCAGGAAGCTTCCTTCTTGAAGCCATCTACTTGGCGTGCAAGCTAAACTGATTGGAAGCTTCTAGAAGGTTCTTTCTAGAAACTACCTACTTGGGGTGCAAGCTAAGCTAGTGGGAAACTTTCTAGATATTTCTAGAATATTCTAGGCTAATTTAGCCTATTCATTACTTTTTTAGCCTTGACTAACTTTGTAGCTTAACTCCATATTGTTACAATAACTCTAAATAGTTTCACACTAATACTAATACTAATACTAATAGTTTCACACTAATACTCTACATCAACTTTCAATCACCTTCCAACTTGGACTCATCCTCATATGCTCTTGGGACAAAATGCTACTCTGATGGCCTTAGAAGAGTACCATAATAAACCTCATTCTCTCTTATGAATCCTCCTTCCAAAAATAGATGAGTGAGTAGTTGTCCAACAAATGATTGCTCGAATCATCTTCATCCAAGTGCTAAATTTGCTTTTGCAAGAATTCAAACTCTATCTCTACTATAGTAAAATTAAGCTCTACCCAATCAGAGTCCTCTCTTGACCTCTCTACCTTACTTTTCATATTTTGGGCCAATTGTCCATGTGGATAACATCCTAAAACCCTATACCTTTGGATGCCTTGCGATTTTGAGAAAGCAACTGACCATTTGGAAAAATGGCCTCCAGTCTTTGTATAGACATTGCCTAACTAGGTAGTGGAGTCCCATAATCTCCCAAACTTTGTGCACATGAGAATTGACACCATACAAATGAGCCAAAAATCAATAAATCAATCAAAATCAAAAATCAATCAATCAATTCATAAATCTCATAAAGAGGAAAGGAACTAAGAAAACTCAAATAAAACTAAATTGCAAAGAACTCTGAAAAATCATTTAATCAATTCATAAATAACATATATTCATAACAATTTTTTACCTCAATACTCAATTCATAAATTGCCTTATAAACAACTAGAACTAGAACTCAAACAATATGTCACAAAACTTGTATGGGAGAGAGAGGCCAATGCAAGATCACCCATAGCACAGGGGGCTAGGAGGGGCAAGAGCAGTATAGGGATTGCTTGTAGCATGGGGATTGGGAGGGGGACTATTGGTATGGCACCTTGTGGATCTTCCATAGTGCAAGGATATGAGGATGGTGGCTTCGAAATCTCTTGTAGCACGAGGATCCATGGAGGGAGCAGCTTGGGGATCTCCCACAACATGGGGATCCATGAAAAGGCATCAAGGGGATCTCCAATAGTGCTCCATGTGTAGGATTGACAATAGCAAGGAGTTGTAGGGGATCAAAGAAGGTCTTGCTCACAACACCTAACCCTAATTTGGGAGTTGGAAGAATTTAGGAGCTAGATGCGGTGGCAGCCAAAATTTAGGAGCAGGAGGTAAGAGTAGCATTGGAATCATTCTAGGGGTCCAAGTGGAATTGGAGGATTGATCGTAAGCAACAATGATTTAGGAAATCAAATGCAGATTTAGACAATCAAAAACAAAACAAGAGAAAGACCTCTTGTATTTGGGCAAAAAAAGTTGAAGCCAATGCACGCACTTGAGCTCGAGTAAATCAAGATCACTCTTGAAAATGTTTTTCACCAAATTCCAAATTTGATGCTTGTCTAACCAGACCCACTTTATAAATGTTATGGTCATCATTGGTGTGAAATCTAATTAACCATTCCACTTCTTTGAATTCCTCAATGTTCTCTGTATCCCAACCCTTCCCATAATTAAAATATGATAAAGCTAATTTTTCTTTCCTCCTCCTTATTTCAACCTCAAATTCTTCTTTTGCACTCAAAATCTTCTATCCCTTGTTTCCCTTGAAATCACTATGTCCCTTCCTTCTCTCTTCCTTCTCCTAAACTCTCTTGTGGTTTCTCTCCTTTTCCAAATCCCTTATTGCTCTCCTCCCTTCTCTAAAAACACATGATATTTCAATAATCCTAGGTTTGTCTGACCTCTCTCATCTATCTCTATCTAGTTCCACTCCTCTCTTCTCTCCCTTTGTAGATCCTCTGATCATCACAAATGTGACCTTTTGACAATCCCTCTTCCTTCTTGTTGACCCTTGTTTCTCTCCTCTCTCTCTCTCTCTTCCTTCTTTTGCAAATTGATCCCTATGGTAATTGCTTTCTCCTTTGAAAATTTATCCCTCTTATATTCTATTCAAATTCTAACACTTTGATAATACTCCAAAATTCTATCAATGGCTCCCAAATTTTTATCTCATTTCTAGACTCTTTTATGAATTGCTCATGAATTTAAATACAATCTTGTGATTTTTGCCTCTCCCTTTCTATACTGTTGACTAGCTCTTTAATTCCCCTTCTCTACCTTAGGATTAAATTTTGTTCCTCTCTTTCTTCTCTTCTTCTTCTTGTACATAGAGATTATTTCCTCATTTAAAATTTTCTTGGGGTTAAATTTTCATCCTTTTTTCAAAGATTTAGAGAGATTATTTAAAGCAATTAAATTCTTATGGTCTTACTCTCTTTTCTTCTCCTCCATGGATGTTAATGTTTCCTCTCTTTTCTTACTTGTGAAAATCAGAAGCACCTTGCAATAATGTGCTCTAATGTGAGTCAAGATTGAGTGCAATTTTTTGCAGTTTTCAATATCCTTGTGATTTGATATCAAACTAAAACCAAAGATGTTGCTCTATTGCAAGTTGAGATTGAGTGCAATTTTTAGCAATTTTAAATTTTAATATCCCTATGAATTGGCATCAAGCTTAAACCAAAATTGTCTACCAATATACACCAATGCACCATGAATTGACATGAGCACATGAGACATTCATAAGATAAAATATGCACTCTTCATTCACATCATAATGCATAACATAAAATCTAGAAACCCATTGGACGGTTGAATGCAATCCACATCTTATTGAAAATCCAAAAATCCATTGGGCTAGCAATTGAATGCAAAACACATTTCTATCATAGCTTCTCTAGTATCCTCTCTACTTCCTACTCATTAAATTCTCTTCCTTTGCTTCCCAAACTAGCCATAAGGCTTGGATCATTTAGTTGCTCTAGATCATGTAGGTACTCTACTATGTCTACTTCTTTTTGAGTCAACTTTAATCCAAGATTCTCCTCTACTCATATGTTGCTTCTATTAAGTAGAAAATTATGCAATCTTATACATCAACTTATCCACTTCATCAAGTGGAAATTATGTTTCTTATTTTAAGCTGAATTCTTAGCTCTCTCAACAAATTCCAACCCGTCTTCAACATGCCTATGCAATGTTTGTTCATAACTCTTGTTTTTGCAACACATTTGTTAAACTCAATTTTATCCTCTATGCGGGAGAACTTGAAAAAAGGTACCAAATGGCTCATTGGCACATACCCTAAGTTGCTTAGCAAATATTGGGGTAACTAGAATGATGAATTAGCACATCTTTGATTCATATCTTGCTAGAGAGGTGATTTCTTGATGCAAGTCATGTCATGACAGGACCCGAGCATCCCTACAAGAAAACAACACACCATTTAGAACTCACACACAAAAGTATACATATGGACTAAATCTAATTCTTCCCTCCTCTCAAAGAAATTTTGTAGGCTATAGATACTATATGTCCTAATTACCATACCATTCACCTCATGCATATTAACACACCATTCAAACTCATGCATAAAAGTGTACATATGGACCAAATCTCACACTTTCCTTCTCTCAAAGAAAGAAAATTTATAGGCAAAAGACACTATATGGACCAAAACTCATAGGTTATGGAACTCAATGAACACTCATCCCAAAGAAAAGAATGATTTTTTAAGACTCACCCCCAAAGAAATGAATGATTTTTCAAGTATCATTGTATACCACTTGGCCATTGATTTAATATGAACCCTTGCAACTGTAATAAATTCCTCCATCCACTTTGATCCCTAGACCAAGGGAAATAAACTCCTATCCACTAATCTTATGCATTTTAAGCCCTTTTTTTGTAAAAGCATCTGAGATTCTATTTCTCTCCTCTATTGGGCCGAGATACTTCCTCACTTAGGAGGTCTACAATCGCTGTCATGATTGTTTGTGTATACTTGGTGGTAGATCCAAAACTAATTCCCTATAGATTGGTACTCTTTGCTACACACACACACCTCTTGTTGTATCCAAATCAATCAATAATGATAGTCAACTGAACCCACACAAGAGCTTGTGCCTTCCCATTATTTCTTTTTTTTGAAAGCATCATGTTCTCTCACCAAGTCCAACAAAGGAAGAAGGATTTAACATCCATTCAAACTAGTTGTCTAAAGGAAGTGTGATTCATATCCCAAATGAATTTAGAAACAAAATTTGTGCTCTTGTTGTAAAAATTCCTCTCAAGGATATATCCCAAGGATTGAATAAAAGACTACCATTTGAATAGCAACTTGTACTCTATCTCCAACTCCAAATCCTCAAAATCATTCCATGTTTCATGGTATTTTTAAATTTTATTAAAACTACCATAATTAAATCCTTAGTCATCTAGGTCAAGTTCATTTTCTCTCTCCCTCATACATTTTATTTTTCATTCTTCTCTTAATTTCTTTTCCTAACAATTGTCACGTACCACATCATGGCATTCTTTGGAGATTTAACAAATTTATTACTGCAATCTATAAACTCATTAAAAAAACCCTCTTACAATTTTCAATTCTTACTCAAGTTGAAAGCCTATAATTCTCACCCAAGTTAACAGCCTGCAATTCTCATGTAATAAATAAAACAAGTCAATATGGGATTCAAACTATCACAAGATCATACTCACTTGCCAATGATACACTTCCAAAGTTACGCCATGTGGCTTTCTAATTTCAAATTCAAATATCTTGTGCAATCAAGACCTACAATTGAGATCTAATGGGTTCTTTAAGAGTAATGGGTAAGCCACATAATACCATAACCCTAGATGAGTCACAATTCTTGTGACCTCAATATGTTGTGGCTACAAGTGGTCACCCAACAAAAATGTCCATAGCACCTCCATGCTACCATAACAAATTTCAACCATCCACAAATACCTTTATAGCACCTTTATAGGGAGAGAAAAGCTCTAATTAAATAAATTAATTTTTCTTGAACTTAGGAAGATATAGCCATTCCAAGATATAGATACAATATTGATACAACAATATATAACAAAAATTGAAAGCTTTTATAAATCCTGAGTCACAAGTTGGATGCATTGCTACTTGGTAGCATCACGCATACAACTTGGGCATGTTATGATTGATTTTTGACAAATATCTCTTGATTACACAAGAATATCCCAAGTTGGATGCATGATGCTACCAAGTAGATCTTAAGACCTTTGCTCCTTCATGCTCAAGAAGATTTCTTACTGAAAATATGTGTGCAACGTGCACACTTAAAGTTTACTACTATAGTCTCAAGGTTGAGCTCAAGATCAAGCATCAAAGATTATAGAAGGTCAAAAGATAGATTGCAATGTATGCCTACCTGATGATGTGTGTATTGCATATTTGTTTGTACATCACATCAAATGGTAGTACATGTAGCATTGATATATAACATGCACCTATACTATACTATAGGTGTTAGGGTTTGTACATAGCACTTAGCATCCAATGGTGGTGTCAATTAGAGTTAGATTATTTAGGTCTAACCCTTTGAGAGAAAAGGTCGTCCATTCTATCAAGATGGTGGTAGTATAGTCAAGAAGCTTGAATGATGTCAAGTGTGAGTGACATTCTAAAGAAGCAAGGGCAAGCAACATGAAAAGTGCTTATGTATGTTTTTCTATTCCTTGAATGTTGTCCAATGTAAATGCTATACAAACTTATATTAGTATTTATGACAATTTTCAATAGGTTATGAGCTCATGTTTTGATGCATCAAGAGTGATAGAAGATGATTCTTTTTGTAGTTTTTTAGAGAGATTGAAGAGAATAGAAGAAATCTTTCAAATATAAGAGTAGATTGGGACACAACAGGGAATAAGCAGTGATGCAAGAGACATAATACATATTAGTCAATCCAATGGAAAGTATTTATTGATTTGGAAATTTCATATGATGATTGGCTTCAAGTCAAAGAGACTTACAGGGATTGTTAATAAGATAGAGACTATAGAGTAAGCCATTGTAGATAGAGTAGAAACCTATTGGTAGAGTAAGAACAATGTTTTAGAAATATACATCTATACAACCAAAGAAGAGAATTATTTGCAACAACTAATCAATCATAGAACCACAAAAAAGATGAGGAATAGATTGATTACGTTACATGCATGATGTGCTTCAAAAAATAAGCACATTCTTTGGAAAAGTGCTTTCAATTATAGATGAAACCAATAGAAACTCATGCTAGTCAGTTAAGTAACCTTGGTGTTAGAATAAATAGTTCCTCAATCATCACCAAGATTATTTGTAGTTTCCTACAAACTTATCACCATATAATAACCACATGGGACAATGTACCTAAGGAGCAAAAAAACATCAAGAAACTCCTTGCAAGATTAATCAAGCAAGAAATCTTGACCATATGTGGAAAGGAGAAAGAAGAGAGTTCAAGGAAGAGAGCTTTTCTTGTTGCCAATAGAACAAGTATTAGATATAGCAATGATTGTACGACTTAGAAGAAGACTGAAATCTATGAATTGAAGAAGAGAACAAGCTACAAGAAATGTGGGAAGAAGGAGCATTGGCAACAGAATGTGAAGGTGAGTAAAGCCTTCCAAGAAGAAAGCCGCACAACGTAGCTAATCTAGAAGTCAAGCCAATGCTCTAGTGACACAAAGTATTGCATTTGCTGCTAGTTCAAGCACTACCTCAAGTATCAATCATCAAAAAATGATGTTTGGTATGCCAATGGAGGAGCTCCATAGCACATGACCAATAGAAGAGAGTGGTTCTAAGATTTTGAGAATATTGAAGAAGGAACATGGCTTATGTATATTGCTAACAATAGAAAGGTTTGGGTTGCTAGAGTGGGAGACATCTTATTTTCTTGTAAGTTTGGTGCAAAAAGACTAGAAAGAGTGATCAAAGGAGTTCTATATGTTCCAAAATTGAAGCTCAACCTATGGTCAAGTAATGGAAAAAGGCATTCAAACCACCTACACCAAAGAGGTTGTGATAAAGAGAAAGATGGAGCATTAATGATGAAGCATGTCCATGACTCAAAGCTCTATAGACTCCATATTAGAATTACCAAGATAGATAACATCCCCAAATAAACTCCATTAATTGCAAGCAAATGAATGGAATAATTTTTTTAATTAACTTAATGGAATAGAGAAAAAATTTAGAATTAACTTAATCTATTAAGTTTTAAAAAAAATTTTGACATACCATTTCATATATGAAAACAAAAAAACTTCTATTTTAATATATTAAAATGGATGCAACCAAGTAGAATAGTTAGCAAGCCTGTCACGCCATTTGTAGTTCCGCATCTAGATGCTCGGACACTGGAGTTCCAGTGATGGTAGTTAGAGTTATTCTAGCTGTTTCTCAAGGACTACTTTCCGACGGTTAGATTTCGTGTTCGGGGTACTGACTTCACGGTGGGGCCCACCGTCACTTTGCACCGTTTGCACCGTCGAGTGTGCCATCAGCGGGACAGTTAGGGTTTCAGGGCTAGCTCGAGTCCAGGGGGTATAGTTTCAAAGTGAGCTCCAGAGAGATCACTTCTCTGATGTTGAGCCTTCGAGTTCCTGGCTATGGTGGACAGAGGCCGGCGAGCGTCACCTGGATTCTCTATGCTTGAGTGGGTGTGGCTTGACTGTAATCAGTGCCCAGTTGTTGGTAGTTTATAGAGTGACAGATCAAGTACTGATCTGAGTTGAGTTGAGTTGAAACTGTTAAGCAATCTGATTACATCAGAGAAGTGAAGTCAGGGGGAAATCAGGTGCAGGAACGTTGAGTGTTGGTGGTATCTCCAAGCTCGGTGGATCGTGGTAGCTCGATTCAGGTTCTGTGTTTCCCTAGTGTGCAGAAGCTCGTGTAGTTGATGCAAATTTGGCAGTTAGGCAGATGTTGTGCGGAAGCGCTAGCCAAATTTTGAGCAACGAAGGAGCAATTTTCAAGCAGTGTTGTGATTTTGAGCTCAGGAGGTGAAGGCAGGACCAATTTGCTGCGAGTTGGGCTCAGAAAGTGAAATTGAAGGTGGAGTTGGAAAGCTCTTCTCATGAAATTGTGATTTGGAAAAACCTGTTTTGTCAATTTGGCTCGAGTGGAAAGTTAGCGGGGGATTTGGCGGGTATCCATCTTTAGGGTTTACGTCAGATTTTACGTCAGATTTTTGGTCCAGAATTGGAGGAGTTTCGCTGTTTGGCCAGATTTGGAGAAGTTTTGCTAGTTTGGAGGAGTTTCGCAGATTTGGAGAAGTTTCGCCAATTTTGGAGGAGGTTCGAAGTGGCAACAAGAAAGGCCTCATTTGGCTGAATTTCGGCGTTTCGAGGCATAGGGCTGTGGGCTATGAGAGGCTACGAAGGCCTAGAAGGGCCAGCAAGCCAACTTGCTGGCGTGATGCTAGCTAGTTTAGTGTAGATCTTGGTCATTGGTTGGCAAAATCTGCCTTTCTTGCTAGATTGTGCGCAACAGGGTTTGACCCCTAGATCTCTTGTTCCTAGACTGGTGCCCTAGCCAACTGGTCCACCCTCACTTGTTGTCATAGTGACTGTGCCACTGTTATCTATACACATGTAGCTTTGGCTAGGAGAGGCAGTTTGATCCCATTCTTGGTGATCCTGGTAGCTTAGGACTTAGATACGAACTACTCTTATGTCAAATGCCAAATGGTGGCAGAGTCAGTCCCGTGTTGTGTTATGAGATGGAGGGTTTTTGTTTAGATTTCTTGTGATTGGATCCCCTCCATTCTCTGCTTCCTGTTTGTGCACCACGTTTGTGTGAGGTGCCTTGACTTTTGAGCGTTGGTGCTCTGGTGTGCTCTCGGTGGTGAGGCTGGAGTGATGACCAGTCAGACTACCTTTGTTTCTCTCCGGTGAGGCAGGAAGTGATGACCTGCAGACCGTGAGAGTGCGTGTTATGATGGCAGGTTACAGGTTGCCCTTCCCCTAGTGTAGTTATCTCGGTTAGAGTTACATTAGTGGGTGGTGTCTAGTTGGTGTTGGCACTTGGTGGGGCACTTGCAGTTGCGACTTGCGGTTGCAGTTGTGACTTGCGGTTGCAGTTGGTGGTTTGGGTTTGCTGTTGCAGTTATGTGGTCATGACGGAGTTCTTTGGAGATTCTAGAGGAGTTAGCCCTGCAGTACGCAGTGGGTTTACTCGGAGTGGTGCTCGGTATCAGCCTGTATCTCAAGTCCCAGTGAGGGAGGAGATTGACTCTGAGTTGGAGTTCGACACAGGAGTTGATTCGGTTGAGAGTGCACTTGGTGTGTCCGCACCGTTGTTGTGGGACATGGACGAGATTTATGGGGCCTCCAAAGGCCCTAGGCGTTACTCTGGTACAGTGGGTACCATTGAGTTGGATGACTTCATCCAGGAGTTCGATAGTTGGTGTGATCTGCAGCAGATGCGGAACCCGACTTTGTTCACACCTTTCATGGCATGGAAGGGGTTGTTTCAGCACTTGGAGGGTCCACCGATGGATGATTACCATGAGTTTAGGAGAGCTCATTTGGAGGAGATTGAGTTATGGAGACAATATTGGTCTCCACACTATGTCTCCATCACTTCAGGCTCGGTGGCCAGGAGTAGATCGGCTGTACCCACGAGTTCTAGCTCGAGTAGTGTTGGTGGAGCTAGTGGAGGTGCACTAGCTGGAGATAGTGCTACTACGAGTGGAGGTACCGCTGCAGGAGGTGGTGTGGTACCGGGGTTTAACCCCATGGTGGAGTTCTTCCTATGTTTGAGGTAGAACTACCAGGGAGTGCGGACTGACAAGCTGAGGAGCTTGCAGGAGTTCCAGCGGAAGGTTGGAGAGAGCCTACGCGAGGCATACACTCGCATGAGGCGGCTGATCAGTTTCACTCAGGGAGTTACTGAGGCCCAGGAAGTCCAGTTTTGGTATGGGATACTGGACAGGGAGTTGCGACGTAGAGTTCGTGATGCTACGTTGTTGCAGGCTACTTCACCCACTTTGGCAGTAGTCTTTGGTTTGGCTGAGCGTATTGAGCTCAACATGGTGGAGGAGAGAGTGGTGACAGCTGGATTTGGTAGAGAGACCTCATCCACGGTTGTGACTTCTTCTAGAGTGCAGCAGAGTGCACCACGCCCAGTTGGTTTTCGAGGACAGGGTGGACAGCCCAGATCCTATGGAGCGAGTGGAGGGCCTAGTGGAGTTAGACCCTTACCCTCATTTTCGGGTCAGCAGCAGCCAGTGAGTGGTGGTGTTGCTTGTTGGACTTGTGGTGGACCTCACCATAGGAGAGAGTGTACTCAGGGCAGCGGACCTGATACCTCTGGTGCATCACAGCCAGCATAGAGGCAGTGTGAGCACTGCCATAGATTTGGTCATACTAGTGACCGGTGTTTTGACCTACACCCGGAGTTACGGAGTGGTAGGGCTGCTATGACAGGTAGTAGAGGAGCTCCAGTTCATGGAGGACGAGGTGGTAGAGGTGGTGGTAGAGGATCTACACCTAGTAGGGGTGCAGTACCTGCCCTTACTTCTGACACAACTATGGCTACTCGGATTGAGCAGTTGGAGCAGAGATTGGCTAGTATGGCTATTGCTCAGAGGAGATCAGATTCGGGTGCTGAGGCTTCCACCTCATATGCTGGTAATAGAGATGCTTTGGACTTCATGTGCGGAGCAGCACAGGTGGATGCATCTGCAGCAGTGACTAGGAGTGCAGTACGTGCTCCAGAGCCTAGAGGAGCATCAGTGGAGTTGGACCCACAGAGAGGAGAGGTTGGGAGACAGGTCAGACTTCCCCAGTCTTTCACGCTATCTGAGGCATTGCAGACGACATCCATGGTTCCTAGATGTCCCAGTGCAGGTGTGGTAGGTGGTGATGGAGTACCTGATGGAGTACCTGCTAGTCAGCCACCTGCTACTACACAGACTGAGTCTAGCATGATGTTGGGGGCGGCTCAGCTGATTATGTGGCATCCTTTATTTTCAGCCAGTGACATGTTTACATTGGGAGTGGACCCAGCCCCAGTGTTTTGGTTGGCTGCCACGTTGTGTGAGAGTAGGGATGGTGCAGTTCCTACTACTAGAGCAGAGGTGGTTGGTAGTGGATCTGACTTGGTTGAGGAGCATGGGATCCGTTCAGCGACCAGTGGTTTATGGCAGGCAGCAGCGGCTAGACTGGAGGAGTTGCCAGCTAGACCGGCCTTTGAGAGAGCGCGGTTTACACCTGGTGTTGTCCTATTGGATAACCAGAGGGGGATCTTTCGTTTGGTGGGACCTTCAGGGAAGGTCTATACACCACATAGAGTCTTGTTAGACTCTGGTGCGCAGCCCCTTATGTTGGGGAAGGCTGCAGTTGTTGGTCTGGAGTTACGGAAGACCGATGTGGAGAGGTGTCCATTTCAGATCCAGACATCTCTAGGTGGTGGTTCGACACAGTACATCACACGTGGGGAGCTTGTTGTCCAGGTTCAGCCTGGTCATCCGATTGATAGCTCAGTGGTGAGAGCTCAGGCTATTGCGACGATAGCTGAGTCATATGATGTGCTAGTTGGGGGAGCAGTGTTATACCCTCTGGGTTTCAGTATTGACTATTGGGAGGAGACAGCCTCTTATAGACCTGGTTGGCAGTCTGGTGAGGGACGGGTATGTTGCCTACCAGTACGTTTCAGTAGTGGCAGTCTTGGCTCACTACAGTCCGGGACCATGGCAGCATCAGTTTTGGCTTTCAGCGGTGCAGTTACTTGGCCTGGTGACTTGTTGGAGGGGAACGCCCATGCAGAGGATACTCCAGTACCAGAGGAGATCACTTGGCTATGGAGTACGAGTGGGATTGTTCCATCCACCTTGGATGTTCCATTGTGGAGTTCAGAGGAGGCATTGCAGCAGCATGCAGATCAATTGGTGCAGCAGGCTTGGAGTGGAGCCTTCGTACCATCAGGGGATGAGTGTGAGGATGAGCCTCCAGAGGCGATTGCTTTGACACCTTTGGATACCACACTCATTGCTTGGCAGTATCCAGTAGAGGGGATATGCCTATTGGAGTTGTTTGGTGGGATCAGCACCGGACTAGCTGCGGTGTTACAGGCGGGTATCCGAGTACAGAGGTACTTGTATATAGAGAGAGATGAGACTGCTAGGCGAGTCTCTCTACATCATGTGGCACACTTGGCCTATCGGTATCCGGAGTTATTACCGATGTCAGCAGTCAGAGGTTACCAGAAGGCCTTACCAGGAGACATTTCCTTACTGGGGGCGCATGACCTAGAGAGACATGGGCTATTCACTTGGTGATTTCTGGATGGCCATGTCAGGGACATACACGTGCGGGCCGCGGTTTGGGTCTTCAGGATCCTCATTCTGGTGTGTTTTGGGAGATGTTACGGATATTACGACATCTCCAGGTTCATCAGTCTGTTTCTCCAGCTTACCTTTTGGAGAACGTTCCATTGATGGGTGATTCTTGCACTAGAGTGGTGGCGAGTACACATCAGGTCCATTCATGGATGGGACCTGCTATATTGTTAGATGCAGCCAGAGTGGGATCACGGGCTCATCGTCTTCGTCTTTGGTGGATGAACCTTTTACCCAGAGAGGTTCTACAGCGTAGTTATGATGGGATTCAGCGACTTGACCACATCCTTGTTGATGATATCTTGGATGTTGGGCGTCAGTCTCAGACAGTGGTAGTGGCTGATAGGTCACCTATGGCAGTGGTGAACCTAGTTGGACAGCCTAGAGCTGCATTTCCCACACTCATGAGTTTCCTAGGCTCTCATGCTTTTCGAGAGGGAGGACCTGGACTTGTTTGGGACTCACAGTTACAGCAGTTGGTGGAGCCCAATGCTGATGAGAGAGAGCGGGCGATGGGTTTTTGCACTGGTATTACCGCTGTTCCAGCAGTGTCAGAGGCATCCAGGCGTCAGGTGTTAGGTCAGGCTATGGACCTGAACTGTTTGACTTGGATTGTGAGCCTTGGTTTGGCAGAGCAGCGTAGGATGCGCTTGATAGGCATCACCACTCAGACACTTGTGAGCCCTGTGCCTATCGAGACGATTCAGGCACATGCTGGGGGCGATGGACCGAGTGGACATGGTATTCTTGGGACACATCCAGTAGCTACTAGGGAGAGTGGTCTACTTGGAGTCCATCCAGGTGAGCGTGGGCTACTTGGATTACACCCTTGGTCCACATGGGATGCAGCCAGAGGACGTATGGAGCTTGCAGCCAGAGTGGAGGGAGTTTTTCACACAGAGGTTGGGACATCTTGTGGTCGGGAGCATGACACCATTGCTCCCAAGGGCCCAGTATAGCAGCCAGTCAGTACGTCTTCCACTCCTACTACAGTTACAGAGGATACTTGGGAGCCACATCTTGGACCCAAGCTTACTAGAGAGGAAAGACGGAGGGTTTGGAGGTTCTTGAGGAATCACACGAGTTGTTTTGCCTTCAGTATGAAGGATTTGGGTGCTCTGAAGGGACCTGGTATACGGATTGAGCTGACTAGCGACACACCTATTTTCCAACGTCCTTATCGATATAGTGAGATGGAGAGGACATTGATTCAGAGCCGGAGTAGTGACCTTTTTGAGGCTGGTTTGGTGGAGATTTCACATGGAGAGTATGCATCAGCGATAGTGATGCCAGCCAAGAAGGATATGCATGGCAACTATACAGATAGGCGGATGTGTGGAGATTACCGTCCTATCAACCGACAGACCAGGGCTGATCGGTATGCCATGCCTACACCGGAGGAGATTTTTGATGCGATTGGGCATGCAAAGGTCTTCAGTACTTTGGATCTTCGAGCGGGATATCATCAGTTGCCGATCAGGGAGGAGGATAAGTCCAAGACAGCATTTTGGGCTATTGATCCTCATGGCAAGGATGTGTTATATCAGTGGAGGTTCTTACCATTTGGGTTGAAGAATGCTCCTGCTGAGTTCCAGAGGGTCATGGATAGGATCCTAGCTGGACTGGATTTTGCTCGGTGCTATATTGATGACATTTTGGTGTATAGCACTACTGTGGAGGAGCATGAGAGACAGTTGTTGGAGGTGTTTGAGAGGTTGAGATCTCATGGACTCAAATTACATCCTCGGAAGTGTAGGTTCTTCCATGAGCAGGTTGAGTATTTGGGTCACACTATCTACCCCGGAGGACTTGGTGTTCAGCAGACCAAGGTGGAGGCTATTGCACGTATTCCTCGGCCTACGGATGTGAGCAGAGTGCGAGCATTCCTTGGGTTGGCGAACTTCTATCGCCGCTATGTTAGAGGATTTAGTGCCATTGCCAAGGCCTTGACGAAGCTGACCAAGCTTACACAGGAGTGGTGTTGGGGAGATGAGCAGGAGAGAGCTTTTGTAGAGCTCAAGGAGAGGTTGACATCTGCTCCTATTTTGAGGAGACCGATCAGGGGACGACCATTTCAGGTTCACACTGATTGGAGTATGTTGGGGCTTGGAGCGGTGCTCACCCAGCATGATGATGAGGAGAAGGAGTTTGTGGTGGCCTATGCTAGTCGCTCCAACAATTCAGCGGAGGCGAAGTATAGTTCATATGAGGGAGAGTGCTTGGCAGCAGTTTGGGCAGTAGCACATTTCCGATGTTACCTATTTGGTAACCCCTTCACTCTCATCACTGATCATCAGCCGCTGAAGTGGTTGATGGAGTCCGACAAGCTTTCAGGGAAGCTTGCACGATGGGCTCTGATTTTACAGGAGTATGATTTCACGGTTGTTCACAGACCTGGAGTGGTGAACCGTGATGCAGATGGGTTGAGTAGAAACCCATGTCCCAGCCAGCAAGATCAGACCGGAGCACGTTGGCATGGTGAGACAGATGAGGAGATGGTGCCAGGTTGGCATGCATCAGCCTTTCTGTGTATATTTGCAGAGACATTGGTGGTATCTCTCTCAGCGCATACAGGAGGAGTTATTGAGGTCACAAATCCAGAGAGTGAAGATATTGGTACAATTCAGCGAGACATTCATGATGATGTCTTAGTGATGGACTATCTTCGCACTGGTGTTGTGGGTGGCACAGTTGGGGCCAAGGAGAGAGACCGTGTTCTTCAGCGAGGCAGACGGTTCAGATTGGAGGGTAGACACCTTTTGCGTGTATGGGAGGATGGTAGAGTGCGAGTAGTACCACTTCCATCACAGAGACCACAGTTGATCCGTCATGCTCATGAGGAGCTAGGACATTTTGGAGTAAAGTGTACATATAGCTTACTCCAGAGTCATTATTGGTGGCGCGGTATGCAGACCAAGGTACAGCAGTTTGTTGCCAGATGTGTGGTTTGTGACCGAGTTAGAGCATCATTCAATGCTCCTACGCCACAGTTACACCCATTACCTATCATGGGATTGGGTTACCGTTGGAGTTTGGACTTCGCCGGACCTTTACCGCTGACTGTGAGACATCATCGGTATGTTTTGGTGATGGTGGAGCACTTCTCCAAGTGGATTGAGTTGGTGGCACTTCCTGACAAGTCTAGTGAAGGGACAGCTTACTTGTTCCTGGATCGAGTTCTTAGTCATTTTGGTGCACCAGCTGAGGTTTTGACTGATCAGGGTACAGAGTTCTTGGGAGAGTTTCAGGTCTTGTGTGACAAGGCTTTGATTGATCATCGTACTACATCCCGAGATCACCCTGAGGCAGATGGCTTAGCAGAGAGAGTGGTTCAGACGGTGAAGAGAGGATTGCAAAAGTATGGTTTGCAGAGAGGCCACTTGGGAGATTGGGATCTCCAGTTACCTTGGTTGGCCATGGGCTATCGGTTCAGCCGGCAAGCCTCCTTAGCATCCTTCTCTCCATACTTTCTACTCTATGGACGAGATCCAGATTTACTTGCAGCCATTCGTCAAGATGCTACTGTAGTTTTGGACTTGGATGACCCTGATGTATGGATGAGCGCATGATCTTTCGGAGAGTGATGCCGATGGCCTTCGAGAACTTGGCGATTGCTCAGCATAGAGATACTTTACGCTATGCTACCATTCGAGGAGGAGGTTATAGACCCTCGATCCGTCGATTTCATCCAGGCGACTATGTATATCTGCAGCAGACAGCACCGACGACACTTGATGTTTCTACAGGCCGCACTATCTTGAGAGTGCGCGAGGTTTTGCCATCTGGAGTCCTTGTGTTAGAAGGACGTGATGGTGTTGTTTGGAAGGATCATGTGCGCAATTGTGCGCCATGCCACCTCCCAAACATTGATGGTACTATGGACCCAAGCTTGGCACTTGTACGTGCAGGCTTGAGGTGTATGTTATGTGGCTCTTCTGGTGGAGCTGCTACTATGTTAGTGTGTGATAGCTGTTCGAGAGGATGGCATATGGCATGTATGACTCCTCCCCTCACGGTGGTTCCTCAAGGACAGTGGTTATGTCCTAGATGTACTTGACCTATAGCTAGTTCATTCTTTATATGGTATAGATTGCAGACAGGCGACTAACGATGGGGCTCCATAGCACCCGGCCTCCTGATCTTTGCCCATTAGAGGGTATACCATATACTTAGAGTAGATGGCTATCTGGAGTTAGAGGGACCTAACTGCCAGCTAGGGGGCGATTGTGGCACTTTAGAGTCTATGTATGACTTATGTGTGAGTTGTGCTTTTATAGTGTATGATGTTGACAGCGATGTATGTTGTGTAGCGATGTATATACGCACGACAGCTGTCATGCCATTTGTAGTTCCGCATCTAGATGCTCAGACACTGGAGTTCCAGTGATAGTAGTTAGAGTTATTCTAGCTGTTTCTCAAGGACTACTTTCCGACGGTTAGATTTTGTGTTTGGGGTACTGACTTCACGGTGGGGCCCACCGTCACTTTGCACCGTTTGCACCGTCGAGTGTGCCGTCAGCGGGACCGTTAGGGTTTTAGGGCTAGCTCGAGTCCAGGGGGTATAGTTTCGAAGTGAGCTCCAGAGAGCTCACTTCTCTGATGTTGAGCCTTCGAGTTCCTGGCTATGGTGGATAGAGGCCGGCGAGCGTCACCTGGATTCTCTATGCTTGAGTGGGTGTGGCTTGACTGTAATCAGTGCCCAGTTGTTGGCAGTTTATAGAGTGACAGATCAAGTACTGATCTGAGTTGAGTTGAGTTGAAACTGTTAAGCAATCTGATTATTGTGGCACTTTAGAGTCTATGTATGACTTATGTGTGAGTTGTGCTTTTATAGTGTATGATGTTGACAGCGATGTATGTTGTGTAGCGATGTATATACGCACGACAAGCCTCTTATCTTCTTACCAACTTAAGATTATTATAATTATCAATATTCTATTCAAATAAGCTTTTAAGATTCAATTGGTATTGTTCTTTGGTAGATTTTTAAACTATAAGTTATAACTGAATTTTTTATCAATTATATGAAAGATATATAACACTAAATTTGAGACACTTAAAGTTTTTCTTTATTCTAAAGACCATTGAAATTAAATAAGATCACAGTAGAATTTATCCCTTTTTGATAAAGATCCTAGGTAATGTGGTTACCCAATATTGACCAAAAAGTTATATAATGGTATGTAATAGTTTTTTCTCTTGAGGACATAAGTAAAACAATGACTAGAATTGAAAAGAAGTATAACAACTTTGCTTTATGTTTATTGTTGCATATTTAACCTCTTTGGCAATAATCACTCTCAAAAGATGCGATGTCACTCCTTGTAGTGCACTATGGCAAATAGGAAATTAAATGTAATTACTTTCACTATAATTAAATTCCAAATTAATCTTGAGGGTGATGATTCATTCAACCTAGACCAACCACTTCACTATGAAGGATTGAAGTCTAAAGGCTATGTACTACCCTTCTCAATAGGTACAACTCCAAGGGTATATTTGGATTGGCAATTAGTTTTTGTCTTTTGTGTTCCATGGTATTTTCAATGCTACATCTCTTTCTGATCTGTCAAGGCATTGCTTTGCTTCTTTAGAAACTCAAGGATAACATATCCCAATCAAGTATGAATATTTCACTACACTCAAGCACATGTGTTCTTACTACAAATTTCCTCACCCTTATTAAGCAAAGACAATACTAATACTAAAAAATTAAGGTAACAAGGACAAAGGGCTTTTGGCAATTTCACTAGATTATAGTTAAAGGAAAGAAGGAATGAATATTTATACTTGATTGAAACTTTAAATAATTTCTTCATACTCTAAGCCTAAGACATCTAATGGTTCATCCTTATTATACATTTTTAATCATATCTTTATCTATCCTATCTACTTACATGTAGGTTAATTAGGCACCTTACATGTGTCCAAGAAAATGTCAATTCTACCTTGAAAAAAAGTTTCATTTTGTCTTCTTTGGACTTACAACTACAAAGGTGCATCTATGAAGATCATACAACTACTAACATCTTACAACTAGAAAGTGCACACACTTATGAAAATCTTACAATCATGAAGGTCATACAACTAATAAGTTTATATGACTAAGAAGGTCACTCAATTAAGAAGATATTATAACTAAGAAAGTTCCTTTAGCTCCAAATACTATTGAAATTTTTTACCTTAATCACCAACTATTCTAAGGAGGAGTCATCTTTTCCCTTGGCTACATCCTCTACACTCTCAATTAGCTAATCCTAAAGATCTTTGAAAGATTTGTTCTTCTTTGGTCTTGGCATTGAAGAGATTTGAGACTTTGGTGGTTATTATTTCCACCAAGGCAGGTCAGTCTACTACTCTATCCTCCATCTGCTTCATCAATTGTTCTTCTGCAGCCTATAGCCAAAGGGCAACCTCCTTCTTGTATTCCTCCATCCCTTTGAAACCCTTGGGAATTTTGGAACTTCATATGCTTGTAAGTTTTGCTACAAACCTTCAAATGTTGAATTTTTAGTGTCAATGGAAAGCCCTTGAGAAAATGATTCTTAAAAATAAAGATGCTTCATTTTTTACATTTAAAGATAAAGATATCAGCTCCAAAGTGCATGTAGTAAAAGATCCTTTGGGGAAAGACTCTTTATAGTAGTTTTGTAGAAGACTCTTCATATTTTTTTCAAATTCTTGCACCTTTCTCTTTTCTCTTTGTACTTTAATTTTTCATACCTACTCATGTGCTAAGGTGAAAAAAGAATTCCAAAATAGAGGAATTCTACTCGAAACATGAAATTATCTCTCCTTAACTACACAATAAGAAATATCGATAAGGAAATTATAGATTTTGCAAAAATGTGTACATAAGAGGTAGACGGGGCTCTACTTTGCATTGGAAAATTTATTTTTTTAAAATTTTGTATCCCTATTAGAGTTTAGAAAAAATAACAAGAATGGGATTGGTAATATACACAATGAAAATGCATTTAAAAGCAAAAGTAAAGCATAGAATAATTTGTGAGTACAATATTAATGCATGATAGATGAATGCATGCAAGCATAATTTTGAAGTTCTACTTGTGGGAGAAATTAAAAACTTTAAACTGAATTTATGAAAACCTATCATTTTAGGAAGAAATTTGCAATTCAAAGTGTGATTTTGAAATCCTAATTTTGATTATTATGGCTATTTCAAGTGCAACTCCAAATTCTGTTTATCTACAATGAAAATTCCAAAACTACTAAAATAGAATAAAAATAGCAATTCAAATCACATTTTCAAGATCCAAGATGTATTCCTTATGAGGGTTTGGATTTCCAAAAAGTAAAATTCTAGAATAAAACTTTCTCCTAAGAGGAAATTATTAGTCCTATACTAAATGTAATGCTAGAATCTTGAGTATTGGATAATGTAATTACTTAGCAATAAATAACTAATTAAAGACTTAGTGAAACCTAACACCAATGAGCATATAATTGAGACTTGGTAGTTCAAAACTTTTTATGGTAGGTCAAGAAACAACCCAAAATCCCTTGTATTTTATAAAATTTTATGATCTTTATCTAATTTCTAGTAAATAGCAACTTGCTTTAGCATTTGAATGCACCATCCAAAACTATATTAATTTTAGAGCTAAATACTTTCACATCTAATGTTGGTCCATTTTGCAACCTTGTTTTGCTACTTGACGCATGTAGCTGCTTGGTGTACACTATATTCCATCCCATCCCTCATTTCAATCTGCACACTATGTGTCTATAATTTTTGTGCTCCTATCAATACTTATGCAATTATTTCTTCCTATCCACATATATACCTATGAGACTCTTGTTTGTCATGCTATGATAACTTATTATCTCTATTGGTTTGACTAAAATTTTTTAAGTATAGGTACTTCTAGTTGAAAAATCCATGGTTTTCTAGATATGAGCTAATTACCAAAAATCCATCAAGGAACATTTTTCCAAGGTGCAAACATAACATCCTCTCATTGCACCATTTCTAAGAAGATAACAATGGCTTGGCTTCCAAGGATGAATTGCTTGTTTGTTCAAAAATTTTACTTGTTTGTTGGAAGCCACCATAGTCACTTTGTAGAGTACACAATAAAAGATGATGGTATGCAATACAATAAAGTCATATGCCTACACATGCCAAACAATCAATCTAGCATAGTGTTGTTGGCAAATGTGAGGTTGATCCAAGTATCATGGAATGATTTTAGCCATGTTTATATGTTGCATGGACTATAGTTGAAATACCAAGAGCTAGCCATATGATCTAGATGTGAAATTTGGTTTGGTAACATCTGGAATGATGTTACACATGATGGACTAAATAGATCAGAAAAAGATATCATCAAAACGGGACTTCTATTAATAGAGTAGGAACCAAAACATGCCTAATATCTTTGAAGGCAATTTTGGAGGCCTAAACGGATGAATTAGGCCTCAAAAATGTGCAATTTCTCTCCCTACCTTGGCCCCCCGTAAGGGTGGAAGAAAATCTGGCATTCCCTCCCTCCTGGTTTGTCTTGTTGAGAGCTTTCCAATGGTACCTCACCCATGTGATTATGAGTTTCCTACAAGAAGATTCCCTAAAAGATTCCATCTAGTCAAGCTTGTTTGACCAACCAGATAGGACCAGGACCGATATGTCACCCATCCAAGTAAGTAATCCAAGGATGGAGCTTGTTGACATTTCACCTATCTATGTGCCTAATCCTATAGTGGAGCTTCCTTGGAAGAGATCCTCTTTATTTATATAATAAAGAGAAGCTGCTCCTTTGAGGCATCGGAGTTTGAGTGTGAAACTTATGTTTGTGAGTCTATGGTTCCCTGCTATCCTTGCAACATTACTATAGCACATTATCAAGGTATGAATAAAAGGGACTTTGGTCATGAAACCAACTAGTAAATAGTCTAGGGACAAGATGTACCTAGTTAGAACAACTTGTGTTATAGTCATGGTCAATAGAAATGAACATGCGTGTGCTAAGGATAGCCAAAAGAGTCCAAAGTTTAATATGAAAATGTGAATTTGTTGTGATATCAAGAACTAGCACTTCCAAAAAACACCATTGATGTGGGAAGTCTAGAGGGAGCTATGGACTAGTAGTAGGTCTCCCATGAACATAACATTGTAAATAATTGTTTTACAAGGGCATTTTGTATAGCGTATAGAATGTAAAAATTGAGTGTAAAAATTGTGTGTATAGAGTGTAAAAATTGAAATCCCTATTAGAGTATAGTATCAAATTTTTTAAAGGTTGGAGTATTGTACTTCATGTTTATGGCCATGAGTCCACAAGCCTCAATGGCATCTATATAAAAGGAATTTCCCAAGCATTGAATGTTTGTGTACTTCATCTTCTTTTGTAGATGTTTGAAATCTTGTTGACATTGGGCCACCTAATGTTGCTAATGGAAATCAAATTGTTCATTGTAGACTCCAATGCCTTGTTAGTTGTTGGTTTGTAAGAGTTATTAGTTTGTAGAACTTGTCTTACTAGGATTGTTCTGTTTGCTAGAGACATCCACATGCCTTGATCCAAGAAATCTTCTTCAATTCACATGGGAGAATGTCAACATACACTTTGATCCACATATGGCAATGAGATATTGGAAGGATTTTATGACATTTTGGATAATTTTCATGCCATTTGTAGTGTCACATCTTGATTTCTTGGACATTGGAGTTCCAATGATAGTAGTTAGATTTATTTAGTAGTTTCTCATAGGCTACTTTCCGACAGTCAAATTTCATGTTAGGGGTACTGACTTCACGGTGGAGCCCATTGTCACTTTGCACCGTTTGCACCGTTGAGTGTGCCATCAGCAAGACCGTAAGGGTGTTAGACCTAGCTCAAATCAAGGGGTATACTTTCAAAGTGCAGCTCCAGAGAGCTCACTTCTCTAATGTTGAGCCTTCAAGTTCCTAGCTATGGTGGACAGAGGCCATTAAGCATCACCTAGATTCTCTTAGCTAGAGTGGGTGTGGCTTGACTGTAATGACTACCCATTTGTTGGCAGTTTATAGAGTGATAGAGCAAGTACTGATCTAAGTTGAGTGGCTTCAAGAGGTGTAAACAATCTAATTACATCAAAGAAGTGAAATCAAGGGGAAATAAGATGCAGTAACATTGAGTGTTGGTGGTATCTCCAAGTTTGGTGGATCATTGTAACTCGATTGAAGTTCAATTTTTCCTTGGTGTGCAAAAGCTCGTTGCTTGATGCAGATTTGGCAGTAAGGGGGACGGTGTGCAGAAGCACTAAGCAATTTTTGAGCAAAGAAGAAGCAATTTTTGAGCAGTGGTTGTGATTTTGATTTTGAGCTCAAGAGGTGAAAGCATGACCAATTTTTCGTGAGTTGGGCTCAGAAAGTAAAATTGAAGGTGGAGGTAGGAAGCTATTCTTGTGAATTTGTGATTTGGAGAAACTTGTGTTTTCAATTTGGCTCGAGTGAAAAGTTAGCAAGGGATTTGGCAGTGAGCCAAATTTAGGGTTTATGTCAGATTTTGCTAGAGTTTATGTCAGATTTTGGCCAGATTTGGAGGACTTTTGCCAATTTGGAGGACTTTTGCAAATTTGGAGGAGTTTTGCCAAATTTTGGAGGAGTTTCAAAGTGGCAAGAAGAAAGGCATCATTTGGCTAAATTTTGGCATTTTGAGGCATAGGGCTATGGGCTATGGGAGGTTATGAAGAGCCAAAAAGGCCAACAAGCCAGCTTGCTGGTATGAGGCTAGCTAGTTTAGAGTAGATCTTGGTCAGTGGTTGGCAAAATCTACCCATCTTGCTAGATTATGCGCAATAAGATTTGATCTCTAGATCTCTTATTCCTAAACTGGTGCCCTAGCCAATTGGTCCACCCTCACTTGTTGTCCTTGTGATTGTGCCACTGTTATCTATACACTTGTAGCTTTGGCTAGGAGAGGTAGATTGATCCTATTCTTGGTGATCTTGGTAGCTTAGGATTTAGATATGAACTTCTCTTATGTCAAATGCCAAATGGTGGCAGAGTCAGTCCCATGTTGTTTTATGAGATGAAGGGTTTTTGTTTAGATTTCTTATGATTGGACCCCCTCCATTCTCTACTTCTTGTTTGTGCACCATGTTTGTGTGGAGTGCTTTGAATTTTGAGCGTTGGTGCTTTGGTGTGCTCTTGATAGTGAGGCTAGAGTGATGACCAATCAAACTATCTTTGTTTCTCCCCGGTGAAGCAAGAAGTGATGACCTGTAGACTATGAGAGTGCGTGTTGTGATGGCAGGTTATAGGTTGCTCTTTCCCCTAGTGTAGTTATCTTAATTAGAGTTACATTAGTGGGTGGTGTTCCATGGGTATTGGCACTTAGTGGTGCTTAGTTGGTGGTGGCACTTGGTGGTGTTTGCACTTGGTGGGGTACTTGGGGTTGCAACTTGCGGTTGCAGTTTGTGGTTCCGGTTGCGATTGCAGTTGTGGTTACTTTGTCACAATAGAGTTCATTGGGAATTCCAGAAGAGTTAGCCTTGCAATACACAGTGGGTTTACTCGGAGTGGCACTTAATATCAGCATGTATCTCAGGTCTTAGTGAGGGAGGAGATTGACTGTGAGTTGGAGTTTGACACAAGAGCTAATTTAGTTGAGAGTGCACTTAATGTGTCCACACTATTGTTGTGGGACATGGACAAGATTTATGGGGCCTCCAAAGGCCCTAGGCGTTACTTTGGTATAATGGGTACCATTGAGTTGGATGACTTCATCCAAGAGTTTGATAGTTGGTGTGATCTATAGTAGATGTGGAACCCAACTTTGTTTACACCCTTCATGACATGGAAGGGGTTGTTTCAGCATTTGGAGGGTCCGCCAATGGATGACTACCATGAGAGTTCAAGAGAGCTCATTTGGAGGAGATTCAATTATGGAGACATTATTGGTCTCCGAACTATGTCTCTATCACTTCAGGTTTGGTGGCCACGAGTAGATCGGCTGTACTTACGAGTTCTAGCTCAAGTAGTGTTGGTGGAGCTAGTGGAGGTGCACTAGCTAGAGATAGTGTTACTACAAGTAGAGGTACTACTATAGGAGGTGGTGTGGTACCAGGGTTTAACCCCATGGTGGAGTTCTTCCAATGTTTGAGGCAGAACTACCATGGAGTGCGGACAGACAAGCTAAGGAGCTTACAGGAGTTCCAACAGAAGGCTAGAGAGAGCCTACGTGAGGCATACACACGCATGAGGTGGCTGACCAATTTCACTCAAGGAGTTATTGAGGCCCAGGCAATCTAGTTTTGGTATGGGATACTAGACAGAGAGTTGCGACATAGAGTTTGTGATGTTACGTTGTTACAAGCTACTTTGCCTACTTTGGCAATGGTCTTTGGTTTGGCTAAGCATATTGAGCTAAACATGGTGGAGGAGAGAGTGGTGACATCTAGATTTGGTAGGAAGGCCTCATCCACGGCTGTGACTTCTTCTAGAGTGCAGCATAATGCACCACATCTAGTTGGTTTTTGAGGATAGGATGGACAGCCTAGATCATATGGAGCAAGTGGAGGGCCTAGTGGAGCTAGACCCTTACCTTCATTTTTGGGTCAGCAATAGCTAGTGAGTAGTGGTGTTGCTTGTTGGACTTGTGATGGACCTCACCATTGGAGAGAGTGTACTAAGGGCAATAGACCTGATACCTTGGGTGCATCATAGCAAGCACAAAGGCAGTGTGAGCATTGCCACAGATTTGGTCACACTAGTGACTAGTGCTTTAACCTACACCTGAAGTTACGGACTGGTAGGGCTGCTATGGCAGGTAGTAGAGGAGCTCCAGTTCATGGAGGACAAGGTGGTTGTAGAGAATCTACATCTAGTAGGGGTGCAATACCTACCCTTACTTCTGATACAGCTATGGCTACTCGGATTGAGTAGTTGAAGTAGAGATTGGCTAGTTTGGCCATTGCTCAAAGGAGATCAGATTTGGGTGCTAAGGCTTCCACCTCATATGTTGGTGATAGAGATGCTTTGGACTTCGTGTGTGGAGCAGCTTAGGTGGATACATCTATAGCAATGACTAGGAGTGCAATACGTGCTCCAAAGCCTAAAAGAGCATCAGTGGAGTTGGACCCACAAAGAGGAGAGGTTAGGAGACAAGGCAGACTTCCCTAGTCTTTCATGCTATCTGAGGCATTGCAGATGACATCCATAGCTCCTAGATGTCCCATTGCAAGTGTAGTAGGTGGTGATGGAGTGCATGATGGACTACCTGCTAGTCAGCCACCTGCTACTACACAGACTGAGTCTAGCACAATGTTGGAGGTGGCTCAACTGATTATGCGGTGCCCTTTGTTTTCAGCCAATGACATGTTTACATTAGGAGTTGACTTAGCCCTAGTGTTTTTGTTGGCTGCCACATTTTATGAGAATAGGGATGATGCGGTTCCTACTACTAAGGTAGAGGTGGTTGATAGTGGAGCTAACTTGGTTGAGAAGCATGGGATCCGTTCAACAACTAGTGGTTTATGGTAGGCAATAGCGGCTAGACTAGAGGAGTTGCCAGTTAGACCGGCCTTTGAGAGAGTGTCGTTCACACTTGGTGTTGTCTTATTGGATAACTAGAGGGGGATTTTCTGTTTGGTGGGACCTTCAAGGAAGGTCTATACACCATAGAGAGTCTTTTTAGACTCTGGTGCGTAACCCCTTATGTTGGGGAAGGCTGCAATAGTCGGTATGGAGTTATGGAAGACCGATGTGGAGAGGTGTCCATTTCAGATCTAGATATCTCTAGGTGGTGGTTTGACACAATACATCACATGTGGGGAGCTTGTTGTCCAGGTTCAGCCTAGTCATCCAACTGATAGCTTGGTGGTGAGAGCCCAGGCTATTGCAACAATAGTTGAGTCATATGATGTGCTAGTTGGAGGAGCAGTGTTATACCCCATGGGTTTCAACATTGACTATTGGGAGGAGTTAACCTCCTATAGACCAGGTTGGCAGTCTGGTGAGGGACAAGTATGCCGCCTACCAATACGCTTCAGTAGTGGCAATCTTTGCTCACTATAGTCCGATATCATGTCATCATCAATTTTAGCTTTCAGTGGTGCAGTTACTTGGCCTGGTGACATGTTGGAGGAGAACGCCCATGCAGAGGATACTCCAATGCCAGAGGAGATCACTCGGATTTGGAGTACAAGTGGGATTGTTCCATCCACCTTGGATGTTCCATTGTGGAGTTTAGAGGAGGTATTGTAGCAGCATGCAGATCAGTTGGTGCAACAGGCTTGGAGTGGAGCCTTCGTACCATCAGGAGATGAGTGTGAGGATGAGCCTCCAGAGTCAATTACTTTGATACCTTTGGATACCACACTCATTGCTTGGCAGTATCTAGTAGAGGGGATATGTCTATTGGAGTTGTTCGGTGGGATTAGCACCGGACTAGCCACGGTATTACAAGCGGGTATAAAAATACAAAGGTACTTGTATGTAGAGAGATATTAGACTGCTAGGTGAGTCTCTCTACTTCATGTGGCACACTTGGCCTATTGGTATCCGGAGTTATTACCAATGTTAGTAGTTAGAGGTTACCAGAAGGCCCTACCAACAAACATTTCCTTACTGGGGGCGCATGATTTGGAGAGACGTGGGCCTATTCACTTGGTGATTTTTGGATGGCCATATTAGGGACATCTACGTGTTGGCTGAGGCTTGGGTCTTCAAGATCCTTGTTCTGGTGTGTTTTGGGAGATGTTACGGATACTACAATATCTCTAGGTTCATCAATCCGTTTCTCTAGCTTACCTTTTGGAGAACGTTCCTTTGATGGATGATTCTCATACCAAAGTCATGGCGAGTACACATCAGGTCCATTCTTGGATGGGACCTGTTGTATTGTTGGATGCAACCAAAGTGGGATCATGGGCTCATGATCTTCATCTTTGGTGGACAAACCTCTTACCCAGAGAGGTTCTATAGCGTGCATATGACGGGATTCAATGATTTGACCACATCCTTGTTAATGACATCTTGGATGTTAGGCGTCAATCTCAGATAGTGGTAGTGGCTGATAGGTCACCTATGGCAGTGGTGAACCTAGTTGGACAGCCTAGAGCTACATTTCCCACACTCATGAGTCTCCTAGGCTCTCATGCTTTTGAGAAGAAGGACCTAGACTTGTTTGGGACTCACAATTATAGTAGTTGGTGGAGCCCATTGCTGATGAGAGAGAGCGGGTGATGGGTTTTTGCATCGGTATTACCGCTGTTCCAACAGTGTTAGAGGCATCCAAGCATCAAGTGTTAGGTCAAGCTATGGACCTAAACTGTTTGAATTGGATTATGAGCCTTGGCTTGGTAGAGCAATGTAAGATGCGCTTGATAGGCATCATCATTCAAACACTTGTGAGCCCTGTGCCTATCGAGACAATTCAGGCACATGTTGGGGGCGATGGACCAAGTGGATATGGTATTCTTGGGACACAACTACTAGCTACTAGGGAGAGTCTACTTGGAGTCCATCCAAGTGAGTGTGGGCTACATGGATTACACCCTTGGTCCACTTTGGATGCAGCTAGAGGATGTGTGGAGCTTGCAGCCAAAGTGGAGGGAGTTTTTCACACAAAGGTTGGGATCTCTAGTGGTCGGGAGCATGACACTATTGCTCCCAAGGGTCCAATGTAGCAGCCAGTCAGTACATCTTCTACTTTACAATAGTTACAAAGGATAGTTGGGAACCACATCTTGGACCCAAGTTTACTGGAGAGGAAAGACATAGGTTTTGGAGGTTCTTGAGGAGCCATACAAGTTGTTTTGCCTTCAGTATGAAGGATTGGGTGCTCTAAAGGGACTTGGCATATGGATTGAGCTGCAAGCAATACACCAATTTTCTAACGTCCTTATAAATATAGTGATATGGAGAGGACATTGATTCAAAGCCAGAGTAGTGACCTTTTTGAGGCTAGTTTGGTGGAGATCTCACATGGAGAGTATGTATTAGTGATAGTGATGCCAGTCAAGAAGGATATGCATGGCAACTACATAGATAGGCAGATGTGTAGAGATGACCATTGGTGTACTTTCCTTTTCTCTCTCTGGGAACACACAGGGCACCTAGCTGTGGAGACTACAGATCAG
This sequence comes from Lunularia cruciata, assembly GCA_948567375.1. NCBI lineage: Eukaryota > Viridiplantae > Streptophyta > Marchantiopsida > Lunulariales > Lunulariaceae > Lunularia > Lunularia cruciata. The sequence goes on from OX419756.1 coordinate 17,867,922, forward strand.
AGGCTAGAGGTAAACCAATGACTCGAAAAAACACACATGTGACCCTTATTGCCGGAACCCTCCTTTCTCAAGACTAACATTCTTGCTATCGGGAAGGATAGTACCGGGCAACCTGACCTATCATCACAACATGCACTCTTGGTATGCTGTTCATCACTTCCAACATAACCAAGGAAAAATACACAACACTCCTAGAAGGAAATAATCTGAGCGCAACGCCCACACACCAATCCAAGCCAACTAGGCGTACAAACAGGCATACAAGTACAGAGAGGATCCAATCATAAGAAAAAGGCAACAACTCTCTGTACTTTTTGTTGAGAAAGAGCTTCAGAGCCTTTGTGCTCTGTCATCAAGCTCATTCCAACCTGTACTTCAAATCTCAACAAATTCCTACTTCATGTGGGGATTTTCTATGTCTTTTTTATGGAGAAAAGTCTGCACAGCTCATATGCAAGTAATTATTTCTACATAGCTTGGATTCAAACGATCTAGGATTCGATGGAAACCCTGTAAGATAAGCTTTCCAATGATATAAAATACACTTCAATCAGATCACTAAAACTCTCCTGAAAATATCTCAAATTTGGCCAGGGTTTTTCTTGGACTTCACCCTAATTTCGAAATCTTCTTTTTAGGGTTTGCTCTTGGTTCTTGGAAAATTTCCCCCAAATTTCTGATTCAGAAATACACTTGATCCTCAAAAACACTCTGGCAACCTGAAACTCTCAGTCATAGTCACAAGACATGAGACTTGATATCCAATCAAGATGAAAGGAAAATTTACTCTACCGAGCTTATGACAGTATTTTCAGCAGGATGTTTTGCATCAGATCTCACTCTGCAAAGATCTAGAACCACCCAAATTTTCCACAATAGCTGTTTGTGTTTTTGTCTAACCTCCTGCAAATTTTCGTAGCCTAATCCAACCCCAGTCTTTAGATGTGGATCAATTCCTGAGCTGGGCTAACTTGTGAGCTCTACAGACCCAGGTATACTTGATCCAAGATCTTGATTTCTCTATTTCAAGAATTCATATGAAAATTTCACACAGAGGAGCTAAACCTATCCACCAATAACTCTGGAAATTTTCATGAGGAAATTCGAACTGCAACTTGGAGAGTGACCAAAACTCCAAACCTGATCATTAGCTCTTCTCCAACACCTTACATCCCATAAGCTTCAACTTCAATCAATTGGATCTGATTTGAGATTGACCTAAAAACTGGAATTTATTGCACTCAGTACTGTAATAACATTTCCTACTCTCCAATCCCACTTACAGATAGTGAAAAGGTCTCAAGAAACTCCCTCAATTGACTACTTTGTGCTCCTAGGTATCAATTCAACCCCCCTTCACTCAATGGATCATATCCCTCTTATACTCAGCTCAAATTGAGTGATTTCTATCTGCAAATTTTAGTCTGTTGTCTCCTCTTTCCAACCATTTCCTCCATTCCTCAAATGCCCTCCCTGATCTACCCCGATGGTCAAAAAACTCCCGACTTCCCTCTTGAGACCCAAGCTCTTGCACATTTGTCCTTTACTCTTTTTACTTTTTGACAAATGGACCCCACAACTCCACCTTGAAGCTTATGAGCGAAATTTTAGGCATTCCCCAACTATAGAAGGACATAAATTGTCAAGTCCTAGACATTCTCATAAGTAAGCACCGGAAGGACGATAGGATCTGGGTTTCCCATCACCGACTCCACAAACACCACCCCGAAACATGCTACCAACCAATCCCGTAAGTCATCACGGTGTAAAATCTGAAGCCTGATGAGAAAAGGATTCAGGAGTGGCAGATCGGGAGCATGGGACATCTCATGCTTGAATGCTTATTCCGATGCTCTAACACTTGCTCTCTACTACAACTCTCTCCCAACTTCCTTCTCTCCTCAAGACTCTCCAAACTAAAACACACCCGTCTCTCTACTCGCCCTCATCTTTATTCATCAAAGCCCTCAAACATGATAAGATTGTAACCCACGTGGCCAATCACATACATGTACATAGATGGCTCACATGGCAACATCTCATCCGTCGGATCTAGCATGCAACCTACTCCACTAACGTGGAGATAAACTATGATAAGTCACTTTTTATGGGCTACACAAATCACAACACAACACCGTCCTATCAACCAATTGACCAAGGCTGATTGATATGCCCTGACTACACTAGAGGAGATTTTTGATGTGCAAAGGTCTTCAATACTTTGGATCTTTGAGCGGGATATCATCAGTTGCTGATCAGAGAGGAAGATAAGTCCAAGATAGCATTTTGAGTTTTTGATCCTCATGGCAAGGATGTGTTATATTAGTGGAGGTTCTTACCGTGTGGGTTAAAGAACGCTCTTGCTGAGTTCTAGAGAGTCATGGATAGGATCCTAGCTAGATTGGATTTTTCTTGGTGCTATATTGATGACATTTTGGTCTATAGCACTATTGTGGAGGAGCATGAGAGATAGTTGTTGGAGGTGTTTGAGAGGTTGAGATCTCATGGACTTAAATTACATCCTTGGAAAGTGTAGTTTCTTCCACAAGCAGGTTGAGTATTTGGGTCACACTATCTACCTTGGGGGACTTGGTATTCAACAGACCAAGGTGGAGGCTATTGCATATATTCCTCGGCCTACGGATGTGAGCAAAGTGCAAGCATTTTTTGGGTTGGAAAACTTCTATCGCCGCTATGTTAGAGGATTTAGTGCCATTGCCAAGGCCTTGATGAAGCTGACCAAGCTTACACAAGAGTGGTGTTGGGGAGATGAGCAAGAGAGAGCTTTTGTAGAGCTCAAGGAGAGGTTGACATCTGCTCCTATTTTGAGGAGACCAATCAAAGGATGACCATTTTAGGTCATATTGATTGGAGTATGTTGGGGCTTGGAGCGGTGCTCACCCAACATGATGATGAGGGGAAGGAGTTTGTGGTGGTCTATGCTAGTCACTCCAACAATTCAGCAGAGGCAAAGTATAGTTCATATGAGCAAGAGTGCTTGGCAGTAGTTTGGGTAGTAGCACATTTCCAATGTGCTACTTGGTAACCCTTTCACTCTCATCACTGATCATCAGCCGCTGAAGTGGTTGATGGAGTCCAACAAGCTTTTAGGGTAGCTTGCATGATGTGCTCTGATTTTACAGGAGTATGATTTCACAGTTTTTCATAAACTTGGAGTGGTGAATTGTGATGCAGATGGGTTGAGTAGAAACCTATGTCCCAACCACCAGGATCAGACCGGAGCACGTTGGCATGATGAGACAGATGAAGAGATGGTGCCAGGTTGGCATGCATCTGCCTTTCTTTGTATATTTTTTCAGGCTTTGGTGGTATCTCTCTCAGCGCATATAGGAGGAGTTATTGAGGTCATAGATCTAGAGAGTGAAGATATTGGTATAGTTCAACAAGACATTCATGATGATGTCTTAGTGATGGACTATCTTTGCACTGGTGTTGTGGGTGACACAATTGGGGCCAAGGAGAGAGACCGTGTTCTTCAGCAAGCCAGACGGTTTAGATTGGAGAGCAGTCACCTTTTGCGTGTATGGGAGGATGGTAGAGTGCGAGTAGTACCACTTCCATCTCAGAGACCACAGTTGGTCAGTCATGCTCATGAGGAGCTAGGACATTTTGGAGTAAAGCATACATATAGCTTACTCTAGAGTCACTATTGATGGCACAGTATGCAGATCAAGGTACAACCGTTTGTTGCTAGATGTGTGGTTTGTGATCAAGTTAGAGCATCATTCAATGCTCCTATGCCACAATTACACCCATTACCTATCGTGGGATTTGGTTACCATTAGAGTGTGGACTTTGTTGGACCTTTACCGCTGATTGTGAGACATTATCGGTATGTTTTGGTGATGGTGGAACAGTTCTCCAAGTGGATTGAGTTGGTGGCACTTCTTGACAAGTCTAGTGAAGGGATAGCTTACTTGTTCTTGGATCAAGTTCTTAGTCATTTTGGTGCACCAGATGAGGTTTTGACTGATCAGGGTATAAACTTCTTAGGGGAGTTTCAGATCTTGTATGACAAGGCTTTGATTGATCACCGTACTACCTCCCGAGATCACCCTGAGGCAAATGGCTTAGTAGAGAGTGATTTAGATAATGAAGAGAGGATTGCAAAAGTATGGTTTGCAGAGAGGCCACTTGGGAGATTGGGATCTCTAATTACCTTGGTTTGGCATGGGCTATCAATTCAACTGGCAAGCCTCCTTAGCATCCTTCTCTCCTTACTTCCTACTCTATGGACGAGATCTAGATTTACTTAGTAGCCATTTGTTGAGATGCTACTGTAGTCTTGGACTTGGATGATCCAAATATATGGGTTAGCGCATGTTCTCAATGGGTAGAGATCTTTTGGAGAATGATGCTGATGGCCTTTGAGAACTTAGTGATTGCTCAACATAGAGATACTTTATGCTATGCTACCATTTGAGGAGGAGGTTATAGACCCTCGATCCGTCAATTTCATCCAAGAGACTATGTATATCTATAGCAGACAGCTCCAACAACACTTGATGTTTTGATAAGCCGCGCCATCTTGAGAGTGCATGAGGTTTTGCCATCTGGAGTCCTTGTGTTGGAATGACGTGATGTTGTTGTTTGGAAGGATCATGTGCGCAATTGCGTACAATCCCACCTCTCAAACATTGATGGTACTATGGACCCAAGCTTGGCACTTGTATGTGCAGGCTTGAGGTGTATGTTATGTGGCTCTTTTGGTGGAGCTGCTATTATGTTAGTGTGTGATAGTTGTTTGAGAGGATGGCATATGGGATGTATGACTCCTCCCCTCACGGTGGTTCCTCAAGGACAGTGGTTATGTCATAGATGTACTTGACTTATAGCTAGTTCATTCTTTATATGGTATAGATTGTAGACTGGCGACTAACAATGGGGCTCCATAGCACCCGGCCTCCTAATCTTTGCCCATCATAGGGTATACCATATACTTGGAGTAGATGGCTATCTAGAGTTAGAGGGACCTAACCGCTAGCTAGAGGGGCAATTGTGGCACTTTAGAGTCTATGTATGACTTATGTGTGAGTTGTGCTTCTATAGTGTATGATGTTGACAGCAATGTATGTTGTGTAGCAATGTATATATGTACAATAGCTATCACATCATTGTAGTGTTGCATCTAGATTGCTTGGACAATCGAGTTCTAATTCTAGTAGTTAGAGTTATTTCAGAAATTTCTCATAGACTACTTTTTGACAGTCAAATTTTGTGTTAGGGGTGTTGACTTCACGATAGGGCACACTATTACTTTGCACCATTTGCACCATCGAGTGTACCGTCAGCAAGACCGTTAGGGTTTTAGACCTAGCTCGAGTCCAGGGGTATACTTTCAAAGTGTAGCTCTAAAGAGCTCACTTCTCTGATGTTGAGCCTTTGAGTTCTTGGCTATGGTGGATAGAGGCTGGTGAGCATCACTTGGATTCTCTTAGCTAGAGTGGGTGTGACTTGACTGTACTCAGTGCCCAATTGTTGGCAGTTTATAGAGTGATAGAGCAAGTACTGATCTGAGTTGAGTGGATTTGAGAGTTGTAAACAATTTGATTCATTGTGGCACTTTAGAGTTTATGTATGACTTATGTGTGAGTTGTGTTTCAATAGTATATGATGTTGACAATGATGTATGTTGTGTAGCGATGTATATATGCACAACATAATAGATCCATGTAGTTGAGGATACCAATGGAGATTGAGATTGCAAGATAAGAAAGCTCATGAGTGTTCAAAGACAATAGTCTCCTCAGATAGTAATGAGGTAGAGAGGAAATCTCTAATGTATGATAAGCCTAAACTGCTAACGCGGTGAGTCCAAAGGATTCCTACAAATTCCACGGGTATGTTGTAGTGTGGGTGGCACATGTACTCCAATGCTAATGCTATCAAGAACCAAATATATATATATATATATATATATATATATATATATATATATATATATATATATATATATATATTTATTTATTTATTTATTTATCTTTATCTTTATCTTTATCTTTATCTTCCAATGTGAGTGGTTGTGATCCAAAGTCTTGGAGATAGCACAACATGTGTTGGAGCTCTCATTATAAGTGGGTGATAATTTGTGGGCTTGTTTATACAGAGTTATTCTTGCTTCACTAAGCTCTACATCTTCACTCCTTTACTTCTCTTTCATGAGAACTTCATATTGCCATTTTCCCAAGGAGGCATACACCAACATGATATCCACTAGATCATTCCATTGATTGATATGTCTAATTGCATAACTCTTCTCTTGTTATATTTCCTCTCTCCATTGTCTACATAACATGGCTTGATATATCACATATATCAATATGCTTTACAAAAACATCTAAAATTACACCATATGTCATAATTTTATAAACTACAGGGAAACTCATCTACAAAGGTATTACAAAAATGATACAGTCAAATTAACTTGGATGTTCATTAAGTATCTTATTTATAAATGCCTATTGTCTTGATTTCTTTTGATAAGATTGAGTAGATTGTTCCTCGATACACTAAAGAAGCCCAAAAATGATCCCTTGACAATGTGAATCCTTTATATTTGCTATTTTTAGTTATTTTCATAGTGTTTTATTTTCATATTGCTCTCATGTTTCTTTGGTCTTATTATCCTAGCTTTAAGTATATGGTGTCCTTTTCATCACTTTGAATCATTGCATGACAAGATCATGTAGGAAGAATGGGGCACCTTAGCACTCAATCTTCCAATTTACTCCAAACCTATCTATTTTATTTGGTGCTTATAGAAGATTTTGGATACCAATTTTTGATTCTGATGGATCTTAATTGATTTGAATGTGCAATTCTTGGCATACCAAACTTGGGGTCCATCATAATTTTTAGAAGTATCCTATTTTGTCATATCCTCTGTTTTTTTATCCAACTCCTCCATCCTATATAGTATAATTGCTTTTGCTTCATTCTCATTCTCTCCAAAGTAGTTTGGCTATTCTCTTATGACTTGCAAAGGTCTCTTTCATCTATTTATACTTGTGTTTTTGTCTTGTTTTTTCTTTCTTTCTTTCTATTAGCTATTTTTAGATATTTATCCTCCCTTCTTAAATTTCCAACACAATATATTAAAGATATTTTCTATCTTCTATTTTCTATCTTCAATTTTCAATTTCATTTGGTTTTAGTTTCATTTCATTGTTTTATTTTCATTATCCTTTAATTTTATGATTTCAAAATTTTGCTGATCATTCCATCGCAAATATGTCTTCATCAAAATATTATCATTTCTCCAAATTTTTTATATGAAGTATGATTTTGAAATCTCATTTTTCAAATTTAATATTACCATTCTAAATATAGAATCTCTATTTTCTCATTTTATTCATTCTTGTTTGAAACTTCATATAATCTACTCTTTACTAATTTCCCTATTTAAATTCTTTGTCCACAATCATTTTATTGAACACATTCTTCACGCTTAAAACTATACTTGAACTATTTTTCCAAGTCTCTTAGTCCTTTAAAATGAATCTAATATAACTCTTTTTTTATTACAAGCACCTTAATTATTTTCACTTATTTTTCCATATCCACATGATCTCTTCTATTAGAAGATCCTTAAAATTTATTCTTGAAAAATTTAAATTATTTATTGAGGTCTCTCTAAATTGCATAATATTGAGCCTAATACAATTTTATTATTCTTAGAACCACTATTTATTTTTCATTTTATATTAATTGTAAATAGAATTTAGTAACTAATATTACTCTATTTGACTGTTACACTCATCTACAGCTTTCTTACTTTCCCATGGATCACTGTGTATCTCTAAATTCTTTTGTTAGTAACATACTATACTTTTTGTGCTTTTAAGCTTTCATTTACAATGGAATATAATTTTCATTATTAACTAAGTATATCCAATTTTCTTACATTCTAGCAATTTTTATATGTCCCAATTTCATTTTTTGCTATCATTTCATTATAATTTACTTTAGTATTTTCTTAATTTACTCTTTTGTTTCAATCACAAATGCACTACAAATTTCTTGATTTCTATATATCCAAATATTTTTTATTAACATGAGATCCTAAACATGTTCTTTTTCTTTATTTTCATACCTCTTTTTTAATTTTCACTTACATTATTCAACTTAATATTATTTCATTGCTCAAGAAATGACATTTTCATGTCATTTCATGAACAATTAAATATTTCCATGAAAAATTTCAATTCCATGTCTTTTTATTTTATTATTCATTTTTTTATTACAAGCAAGTTTTCTATATACCATAATTTTTACTCATTCTTACTATTTATATTTACAAGCACCCTAAGTCTTCTATTCTTCCAAATTTCTTTATTTCCCTTTCTTTTTTGAGACCACACTAAGTTTTGTATTATTGAGCATAATTTATATTTATTATGCTTAAAAATTCACTCATATTTTTCTTTTTCAAGTCTATCTTCTTCCATCAAAATCTAATATTACTCCTATTTTTCCAATCCAATCACCTTTGATGTTCTTCATAATTTTCCTAGACTACAAAATATACATCATTTTGTAAACATCATACACTATAGAACCACAACTCATACAAAATTCATATATAAACTCTAAAGTAACACAATAATCAGTTTACACTTAACTTGGATAAGTCATCAATCCTCAACTCAATGGTCTACCAACAATGGGCCTTGATTATAATCAAGCCATGTTTACTCTAGCTTAGAAACTCCAAATGATGCTCATCAGCCTCTATCCACCATAGCCAAGTGCTCAAATGCTCAACATCAAAGAAGTGAGCTCGCCAGAGCTACACTTCAAAGATATACCTCCATGCTTGACTTAGATCTCTAGCCCTAATGGCACCATTGATAGCACATCTGATGGTGCAAGTGATGGTGGGTCCCATAGTATGATCAATAACCCTAACATAGAATTTAGCCACCACTAAGTAGTCTTTGAGCAACTATTAATATACCTTTTACTGCCAAAACTATCACTCCAACGTTTGAGCAAACTAGCTTTGGCATTACAAATGTTGTAACAACTATTGTGCATATATACATCATTACACAACATACATCACAATCAACATCATACATTATAGAAGGACAACTCATATTTTTTTTTTTACATAAACTCTAAAGTACCAAAATTACCCCCTCTCTAACTAGTGGTTAGGTGACTCTAACTCTAGATAGACATCGACTCTAAGTATGTGATATGCCCTATAGTGGACAAAAATCAAGAGGCCGAGTACTATTGAGCAACATTGTTAGTTTCTTGTTTACAATCTATAGCACATAAAGAGGGACCTAGCTATAGGTCAAGTACATTAAGGCATTAGCCATTGTCCTTGAGGAACCATCATGAGAGGAGGAATCAAACATGCTATATGTCATCCTAACAAATAACTATCATACTCCAACATAGTAGCAACTCCAATAGAAGAGACACATAACATATATCACATTCTTGCACATAAAATTCCAAGCTTGGGTCCATAGAGGTGTCCATTAGAAGGTAGCATGGTGCACCATTGTGCACACGCTCCTTCTAAACAACACCATCATGTATTTCCAAGATGAAGACTACAAAAGGAAAAATCTTGCACACTCTCAAGATAGCACAACCTGTAGTTACATCAAGTGTTGGTGGTGTAGTCTATATAGATGTACATAATCACCCAGATGAAATTAAGGGTTTGAGGGTCTATAACCTCCTCCTCAAATAGTAGCATAACATAAGGTATCCTTATGTTGAGCAATTACTAAGTTCTCAAAGGCCATAAACATCACTCTCTAAAAGGTCTCTATTTCTTGAGAACACATGCTCACCCATATATTTGGATCATCCAAGTCCAAAACTATAGTAGCATTGACAAATGAGTACAAGTAAATCTGGATCTTGTGCATAGAGTAGAAAGTAAGGAGAGAAGGATGCTAAGGAGACTTGTTGGCTAAACCAATAATCCATGGCCAACCAAGGTAATTGGAGATCCCAATCTCCCAAGTACCCTCTCTACAAGCTGTAATTATGCAATCCTCCCTTTACCATCTGAACCACTCTCTTTGCTAAGCCATCTACCTTAGGGTGATCCTGGGAGGTAATAAGATGATCAATTAGGTCTTTTCATACAAGACTTGAAATTCTCCCAAGAATTATGTACCTTGATTAGTCAAAACCCCAACTAGTGCACCAAAATGACTAAGAACCCAATCTAAGAATAATTAAGTTGTCCCTTCACTAGACTTGTTAAGAAGTGCACCAACTCAATCCACTTGGAGAAGTGCTCCATCATAACCAAAATATATTGATGATGTCTCAGAATCAATGGTTCAACAAGTCTAAACTCTAGCGGTAACCTAACCCTATGATAGGTAATGGGTGTAATTAGAGCATGGGAGAATTAAATGATGATCTAACTTGGTCACAAACCACACATTTGGCAACAAACTACAAGACATTGATTTGTATTCTATGCCATCAATAATGACTCTAGAGTAAACTATATATGTGCTTTACTCCAAAATGTCCTAGCTTTTCATGAGCATGACTTACCAATTGTGGTCTCTAAGATGGAAGTGATACTACTTGCACTCTACCATCCTTCCATACACAAAGAAAGTATATGCTCTCCAATCTAAACCACCTAGCTTGCTGAAGGAAATAGTCCCTCTCCTTGGCACCAATTGTGCCACCCACAACACCAATGTGAAGATAATCCATCATTAAGACATCATCATGAATGACTCATTGACCTTTACCAATATCTCCACCCTTTGGATCAATGACCTCAATAATTCCTCCTTTATGTGTTGAGAGAGACATTATCAAAGCCTCCAAAAATATACATAAAAAGGTAGATACATGCCACCTTGGCACCATTTTCTCATCTTCCTTAATATTCCAAATGCTCTAGTCTAATTTTTTTGGCTAGGACTTGATTTTACACAACCCATTTGCATCACTATTCACCTCTCCAAGTTTGTGAATAACATGAAATCAGAGCATATTGTGCAAGCTTGCTTGAAAGCTAGTTGGACTCAATCAGCCACTTCAATGGTTGATGATCAATGATGAGAGTGAAGGGGTTACCAAATAAGTAACATTAGAAATGTATTACTACCCACATTGTTGGAAAACATTTTCTCTCGTAGGAACTATACTTTGCCCTTGTTGAATTGTTGGAGCAACAAGCATAAGCCACCACAAACTCCTTCTCCTCATCATCCTAATAGGTGAGAATTACTCCAAGCCCCAATGTACTCCAATCAATATGAACTTGGAATGGTCATTCTCTAATCTATCTCTTAAGAATAGGGGCAAATGTCAACCTCTCCTTGAGCTCTATAAAATCTCTCCCTTGCTCTGTAACACCCATTTGTGCATGTGTGTGGTATTGTGATATTTAGCTTGGTATTACAAGTACTTAAGAGATATTATTTATATAGAGATAAAGGATGGCTCTATATTAGTCATGGTTAGCTAAAGTTAGTCATAGCTAAGATAGAGGGGATCTTACTTTAGAGGAAGTAGAAAAGGTGAACACCACTATTTTGGATTTTAGTGTGTTGACTTGGTATTATTCCTAGGTGTTTGGCTTTGAGGAAAGAGTTGAGAACTCTTGGGCCCGCAAGTCTTTTTGTTTTGGATTCTTCTTTAGTCCAAGGATAGCCCATGTGAAGGAATCCTTGACTTAGTGGTTGGGTCAAGATAAGACCACATGCTTAGGGGAATATGCCCATGTGAATGGATATTCCTTTCTACTTTTTGACTTTACTTGACTTTTAGTCTAGTAACTTGAGTTACTACGGTAATTAGTAACTTTGGTATGTAAATATTTCACAAGTATATAAACAAGGGGTGAGGAGGTACTCATCATCCTTTCATTTGCAACTATCTCTCTCTCTCATTGAGTTCTCTAGTGTGCAATGTCTTGAGTCTTGGAGTGATAGCCTTGGAGGAGTATGATGGAGTTGGGTTTCTTGCCTTCTTAGTCCATGGTGCGCTACCATAATAGCCATCAGAGGTTCATCTTGAGTGAGAGACAGGCCGGCTCATAGCTCATCTCTCCAACACCACTCATGTGTAAGCTTGGTTAGGTTTTTCAAGGCCTAAGTAATGGCAATAAATCCTCTAACATGTTAATGATGGATTTTTTCCAACCCAAGGAATGCTCATACTCTACTCACATTCATAGGCTAAGGAATAAGTACAACAGCCTCCACCTTGGTTTGCTAAACACCAAGTCCACTAGGGTAGATAATGTGACCCAAATACTCAACCTGCTCATGGAAAATTCCACTCTTCTCAAGATGTAAATTGAGTCCATGAGATCTCAATCTCTCAAACACCTCCAATGGATGTCTCTCATGCTCCTCCACAATAGTGTTATAGACTAAAATATCATTAATAAAACACCAAGCAAATCCAATCTTGCTAGAATTCTATCCATGACCTCTTAGAACCTCTTATCCATGGTAGGAGTGTTTTTTAACCCAAATGGTAAAAACCTCCACTAATACAATATATCCTTGCAGTGAAGATCAATAGCCCAAAATTTTATCTTGGACTTGTCCTCCTCTTTGATTGGCAATTGATGATATCTTGCTCAAAGATTCAAAGTATTGAAGACCTTTGCATGCCCAATTATATCAAATATCTCCTTTGGTGTAGGCATAACATACCAATCAACCCTAGTTTATCAATTGATAGGATAGTAATCTCCATATATTTTCCTATCTATGTAATTGCTATGCATATACTTCTTGGCTGGTATCACTATAGCTGAAGCATACTCTCCATGTGAAATCTCTACCAAAATAGCTTAAAAAAGGTCCCTACTTTGGCTCTAGGTAGCACGTATGAACCCGAGAAACTCATGAGTGTGGAAAAAGTGGCTTTAGGCAACCCAAAAAGGGTCACCACTACCATAGATGACCTATTAGTCACTATTACTATTTGAGACTGAGGCCCAACATCTAGAATATTATCAATAGTAAGATTTGCTAGCTGTTGAATCTCATCATAAGCATGCTGTAAAACCTCTCTAGGTACAAGATTCATCTACCAAAGACATAGATAATGGGCTTGTGATCCCACTCTAGCTTCATCTAACAACATAGTAGGTCCTATCCAAGAATGGACCTGATGTGTAAGCCACCACCAGTGTGCAAGAATCATCCATCAAACAGATGTTTGCTAAAATATAGATTAGAGAAACAAATTGATGAACTTAGAAATGTTAGAGTATATGTAAAATCTCTCAAAACACACCAAAACAAGGATCTTATAGAACTTGATCTTGGCCAGCATGGGTATGTCCTTAACATGGCCATCCAAAAATCACCAAATGAATGAAACCATGTCTCTCTAGATCTTGCACCCCCAACAAGGAAATGTTTATTGGTAGGGTCTTCTAGTAACCCTTGACTGCTAATATTGTTAATAATTCAAGATACTAATAGGCCAAGTATGTCACATGATGCATAGAAAGTTTCCTAGTAGTCTCATCTCTTTCCACATACAAGTACCTCTAAACTTGCACACCTACTTGTAGTTCCATAGCTAGCCAAGTGCTAATCCCACCAAAGAACTCCAATAAGCATACTCCCTCTTTTGGATACTACCTTTCCTCTATATAGGGCTTCTCCCATAATGTCTTCTTGTATGGGACTACTTCCAATCTTCTTCTTGGAAGACTTGGACTTCTTTCCTTTGTGGTACTTTGTCATCCACTCTTACTATAGGTAGTAAATGTAGGAGTTGCACGCCAAGACAAATTGGAGATGGGAAGCTTGTTGCCTTGGGACTTCCTTCCATCTTCTTCTCAAATGGTCATGCCTTGTCATATATGGGACCATCTTTCTTGGATCCATTTCCTATAGATCCTTTGAGTTTTTCCTCCTCCCTATTTTCCTTGGGATCCTCCTCTACATCATAATCTTTGTCTACCATTGGTGCCTCTAACAAATTATGGCTAATGAATAGAAGGATTTGGCTGATTCTTTGTTCCAAATGTTGGTTTTCTATCATCATGTTATTTTTTGATGTTTGTTGACTTGGCTTCTTCCTCCTTCCTCTTTTGCTTATAATATAGAAGGTCCTTTCAATATTGAACCTTCTTGTTGATAAGCTCATTATTTTTCTATTGGTAGGAAGCAAGTCCCTTCTATGTATCTTCCCTTACTCTCTTCCATGTTATCTTCTCATTTTCAAGAGCAACCACCTTCTCCTTGAGGTTAGACTTAGTCTTTGTCATGTTGCCTATCTCCTTGAGGGAATTTCTAACTATGTTGGTAATTCACAAGTTAGAGCTGTAATTCAACCTATGCTAACTCATTCCCCACCTTGGCAAACTTCTTCTACCGCTTGTCTTGCTTTTGCTCTAAGGCTAGTTTTTCTTCTTGTAACTTACAAGAACTTTCTTGTTTGAGTTGCTCTTGCTTCTTGTAGTTCCATTATTGTGTTGTTGGCTAGCTGACCATATCATAGGTCCATTAGTATGAATACAAGACCAAGCTTCCATAACTGGTCAAGCTTCTCTATCCATCCACTAAAACATTCTTCACTCATTAGATTATTGGCAAGAGTGTCCAATATTTGGGAAGACGCTCTTGACCTATCTTATTCTATAGGATCTTCTTCTTCTTGTGGCCTCTAGGTATAGGTATGGGCTCCTTTGGTCCTATCCATTAGCAATTCTTGGAAGAGGTTCAATGCTCTTGATTCCCTATCATTCCTCACAAGAATAGCTACTTGAAATGTAGTTGAGGGAGGCCTCTTTTGGTTCCAAAAACACTCAGCAAGTCATCTTCTAATGAGATAACATTTGGTTCCCAAGTTGTTTGGAACCAATTCCCTTCTCAAAAGTGGGAGCTAGGCACTCTTGGCTTTTGATAATAACTCTTTTCCATCTTGAGGGAGCCTATCCTTTTCTTGGGTAGAGGGACCCTCTACCCAAGAAGAGGATAGGCTCTTTTGGCTTCTTTCTCTCCATTGGTTGGAGTCCTTATCCTCACCCTCAACATCTTTTCTCCTTTACCAAAGATGAGTATACAACTACATCCTTCTTGGGGCTGGCTGTCTTTTCCTCTTAGGATAGGGAGCCTCTTTTTTGTAGGATGTATGTGTTCTTGTAGTTACTCCTCCCATACTTTAGTTACTTGGCCATCCATAGTTTTAGGAAGTTGGCCCATTCCCTATTGGTCCGTTTGGTGAAATTAGTGACAAGTTCAACTATCACATAAGGGCTCATATTCTTGGGGGTCAGAAAATGAGCCCTTAAACCCTAAACCAAATCCATCTTACCATCTCTTGATAGCTCTTCTTGAAGATGGGCAATTGGGCAGTTGGAAACACCTCCTTGGTAAGATTCTCCTTCAATTAGAAAGAACTTGGTGCCATATGTTCCAGCACTACCATCAATATGGGCCCCATGGTAAAAGGTCTTCCACCTTTTGTCTTTTATGTTGGGACTACCTTCTTGGAATTTTTATAATATTCCCATAGTTTGGTGAATACTATGGGAGCATAATTGGATGCTTCTCCATGTATTATACTTCTTATTCATGACACACTTAAGAAGGACACATTCTATTATCCATCTTTAAGCCAATGAAAGTTCTTCATGGTTTAGAAGAGTGGCAAATGTATCATCATAGACATCAAGAAGCCATCTTTGTTCATGTTTCCCACCAATTTGTCAACTACATTAAAAAATAGAAGCCTTGGTAGGTATTGTGGGCAAAAATTGAGCTCCCTCCAAGCTAAACAAATATCTTTTGACCTTTTTTTTAAGGAAGAACACCTCCATAATTATATCCTCAATGATAGGATAATTGTTTGATGAATGGAGCCGGATACAAGAATGGGCATGTGCATAAACTTGGATTCCACTTGTATGTCATCCACCATTGCCAAGACTTTTGGAAGCTTCTTGCCTATTGGCAAGTAGTATTTGTGGGCCAAAATATTCCATATCTTGCACTTATCCATGTTCTCTTGCAATTTGGTGTCTACATTGTTGAAATTGCATAAGTAGCCTAATTGCATGTAGATTGGTACTTGCACCTCAATGTTCTTTTTTGGTGCCATTCTTCTACCTCTTCTTCTTCTAGAATTTTTGGAATTTGTTGAAGACTTTTTATTGCTTGTTCTTGAAATCATTTGATGTTTTTGCAATTGTTGAGTACTTCAAAATTTGATTTTTTTGAGATCACTTGTTGGTAAAACTCCATCCACTCTATTTTGTTACACATTATGATGGAATTCACAAATGCTAGAGATGACTACTTCTTGACTTGTTTGATCCAATTGGTTCAAGATTTCTCTACAATCAGCCTACTTGTGAATCCTTATTTCTTATGCATAAATATCTCAATTTTAAGCTAAGTGGTCTTGTTCTTGGAGTCACTTATAATAACTTGTGGTTGAAAATTTGCCTTCCCATAGTGACTTTTCTCAATAATTTTCACTTGGCTTCTTCCATTCAAGCTTGGCCAACTAATTCTTTTGATAATCAAAATGACAAAATGAGGAAAAATTGGAATTGTATGAGGGTTCTGTTGGGTGTAATCAGTATCAATTGTTGTACCTTCTTGTTTGGGTTTAAACGGTTTATGCAAAGTTTGCTACCTCATAGTAGTATTTGTAACATTATCTTCCATTTGGTATTTTTTTTATGTTTGAATCTGAAGTGTCATGCATGTGGCACCTTTGGTTAAATGTAAACCATCCTGATGTAACATCATCTTTCTTTTGAATTGGTATGACGGTTATACACTATGGGAAATAGAGAATTCTAATAGGTGTTTTTTTGTTTGCCTACTTCAAATGTCTTTTGAATTTGTGTCTTGGGTTTTTAGGTCTAGGACGGATATCCCACAATAAAGAGAAACCAAGAGGAAATCCTAGAGTTGTTAGAGAGTCCTCTACATCCCAAAGCAAGACAATCCCATATCTTGGTTCTTGTAGAATGGTGGTTAAGTCTTAGAAATGAAGAAGCATTGGATTTCCCATGGTATTTTCTCTTTGAGACCTTGAAATGCAATCTAATGCAGATTGCAAGGTCTGAATTTTGAACTATTGGTGTGGGATTCCAAGAGTTCTCCATCTAATGTTTCCAATTGGACTGAACCATTGTCAAAAACTTGGGCCTAATTATTTCTTGGCAAATTTACTAGGGAATTTACCCACCTTTTCATTGAACTTCAATACCAAGTTCCCTTTAGAAAGTGGAACCTCCTCGATCTTGTTGTCAAAATAGGTTTTCTACTTGGCTTGAGTGGCATACTACATGCAAAGTGCCTAAAGATATTTTTCATTTTCTCAATTATTTCCCTCTCCTTAGACTAAGATGGCCCCATCAACTTATTGGTAAGGACCTAGAGGGATGGATTAGGAACTAAATAGGTAGAATGGCCTCTTTCTTGTAGAAAAGTGGAAATAGGATGAATCTCATAGTCATCTTTATTGTGGTGAGGCAAGCCCAAAGTGCACGTATTAGTTTTTGATCCCAATTTGTGTGGTTGGTACTAACCATTGTTTTTAGAATGGTCAGCAAAATTCCATTGACACACTCAACTTGCCCATTTGCTTGTGGGTGGTATGGGGTAGACCAGCTATGGTAGGTCCCACAGGTGGTGGTCAAGTCACAACACCTACATCCCATGGGTTGATGAAGTTTGATCCATTTTTTGTGACAATAGATAAAGGAACATCAAATCTAGATATAATAATTTTATGCAAAAGTTGGATAGTAATGGCAACAGAGTTGTTGAAAAAAGATTTGGCTTCCATCCATTGAGTTATGTAACCAACTATAACTTTAATATAATATGTCTACTCCTTTGTGATACAGGATTGATTGGTCCTACAAAATTGATGCTCAATTTTTAGAAGGATTGTGCTGCCGATACTAGGTGGAGGTATATGTGGTATTGTGAGGCAGGTTTACCAATTTTTTGGAACAAATCATACATATTGGTTGGCATCATTAGAGAAAGGCAACCACCAATATCCTACAAAATAGACCTTAGGGGAAGTCAATTTCCTGAAAAGTGCCCCTCTTCCCATTCATTAGAATCACATGCCTTTAGTACGATGGGAACTTCATTTAGGTTAATGCAATGCCAAAGGACTCTATCCACACCCATCTTGTATAGATTGCCATGAAAGATAGTGAAAGGGAAGGTTGACATATGAATACTTTTGTGTTTTTCTCATGGTAAATCAAAGGGCATGTTTCCACTAGACAAGTAATGCCTGATTTGCATCATCAATGATAATTGAGTAGTAATTGTGTCTTGTACACAAAAGAGGTGAAAGTCTATGGGATTGGTGTTTAAAGATTTATTTGCAAGGTTTCCAAGGATACAGATAAGAAATCTGCATTGGTATGCAATTTGATGGGATGGTGTTTGATGGTAAAAGATAATTCCTATAGGAGTCACATTTGCAAGTTTTCCTGCATGACATAGCTTGTTGATGAGGTGCTTGAGAGCTTTGTGATCTATGGCCCATAAGGTAGTGGCTAAATTTTTGAACAACAAAAATCATCATAAAGCATTCATATTTTGTTGTGGAATAATTTCTTTTTGTTGAATTGAGTTGCTGACTAACATAGTAGATGGGATGTTCCTATTGTTGTTCATCATACTATTTCAAAATAATGCCCATGGCAATGTTAGAAGTTTCAATGAAGACATAAAAGGCTATCTCTCTAAGTAAGGTGCTACAAGAATTGGGGTAGTGGCCAATTTCTATTTCAAGGTCTCAAAGGCTTCTATGCATTGATTGGTCCACAAGAACTCAATTGTGGCATGTAAGAGAATAATGAGTGCAATCTTAGCATACATGTGGACATAGTGTTGTCAATATCCCATACAACCTAAGAAGCACTTGAGGTTGCATTCCATCTCTAGTATGGGCAATTGCAAAATGATCTGGATTTTCTTGGGTCTACCATGGTGCCATTTAAACAAGGTGGCCAAGGAGAAGTCCACAAGAGACAACAAATAAATATTTCTAGGGATTCAATGAAATCTTGACTTGCTTGCAAATATGAAAAATAGTACATAATACTTGGATGTGATCAAGATGGGAACTATGTGCATACATGTCTTCAAGGTACAACTCCATGTCTTTTCTCACTTTGCCAAAGGAGTTCATCATGTACCATTGAAAGGTTGTGGGAGCATTTTGTAGTCCAAAAAGAATTGGTTACCAAACCAATTCTCACCTTTAAATCATATGTCTAGCTATTGGTTCTAAGGTTCTCAAGTCTATTTTGATTTCTGCCCTATTCATAGAAGTACTCTTTTGGTGATACTTCTATCTGATCTATTTTGACCATCATGTATAACATCATTCTAGATGTTACCAAACCAAATTTCACATCTAGATCATATGGCTAGCTCTTGGTATTACATCAATGCTAAGGGAATTGTCCTATAAGTCCAAAGAAACTTCTCTAGTGGCCATGAAAGCATGCTTGCCAAGAATGTTTTGTAGACTTGCTGAAAGAATAGAGTTGTCTGGTTCCATGGCATGACCATTCATTTCTTCTTCCATCCTGAAAAGATAAATAGCCACAGCATTTACAATTTCCTCATTACTATGAGCATGACTCCATGCATTAACATTAAAACTTGGTTCTCCTTCTTGATCTGATCTGGACACATGCTTAGTTGTGTACATAGGTAATATGGTGTGTTTTAATTTATTTTTCCAAAGGCTAACTTTCCCATTTGCCAAGAGGTGATGACATTAGCATCCACCAGCCAAGGGACTCCCAATAAAAGTGGAAATTGTGCAAGAGCAAATGTATCCATTATCAAGTAATTGACCAAGAAGGTATGCTTTCTTATGAGTGTGGGAACCTTGGTCAACATCCCAAGAGTGCAATGTTGTCATCCATTGGCTGTACATAGGAGGGTCAAAGTCTTGGTCATTCCTTTCAGCCCTAAGGTTTCCATCACATCCTTGGTCATTATATTTACCATGGATCCCAAGTCAATACGGTAGTTGGAAATACCACTTCCTTGGATGTTTATAGGAATATTCAGTGCATGGACCTTGGTGTACAACACGTGGTGATCCATTGGAATTTCCTCAACCAAAGTGGTATGCGAGATGCCCATAGCTAGAGGTGATGGACTATCTAGGGGAACCATTTTCTATCATTGCAAGACAATGTTCTCGATAAGTAAATCTTTGAAGTGACCTACGGGCTGCAATGTTGTGAGGAAATTTTGTAGCTTCCTATGCTCCATGGGAGAGACTCTATATAGTTGCTTCAGGGTGAGCTTAGTCTTGATATTTGCCAAATCAGCAAGAATGTCATAATTATGTATGAAGTTGGTGGTTGCTTTGCTAGAGTATCAAAAATAGGTATTGCAACTTTGCACATGTCAAGAGCAAGCTATTGGACTCCATCATGTGCCATATCTTCATATGAGCTTTTGAAGAAAGCTATTATCCCTTCTAGAATAGCTTTCCAAATTAGAGCTATTGTTTGGATAAGGTGCTTCATAAGTGTGGAGTTGTGTTCTAAGGAAGACATTTGGCCTCTGTAATAACACATGTGTCAATAAAAAGAGCCTCTCTTGTAATGGATCCTTCCTCTATGGTGATAAAGTGCACATTCTTAGTAGGACCAGTATGATTTTTTGTTTTGTTCTATTCTATGTAGGGGCACTTTGTGTTTGAGTTATGAAGGTCTTGAACTCCAAGCATTACTCCAAAGTAAGTGCTTTAGAATAGAATGCATAGTAGGTAGGCTTGTTTGGGCACTAGTTGGCATAGTAATTCTCACTGAAGATATGATAATGTATCTTGGGTTTGAGAGGTCTTCTGGCTCATCTATTTCCTCTTCCTCATTAGAAAGACAAATCCTACAAATGTTGGTTGAAATTATTATGCTACAAGACAATGTCCATGATATGTGCTCTATCTTGTTTTAGTTCTTAGCATCATCAAAGTGTCCTACAATTGGCCATTGCACCTTATACCTTCCATAGTGCACACAAAAGTTTGAAATTTTGGGGTAGCACATTGAGTATTAGTGTATCTCCATCCAAGGCAATGTATACAAGAGATCTCTATCCTAGAATTAGTGTTTACCAGATTCCTCACTTGAGGTTGTTGTGCAAGGTGATAGTTCTCTAGTCATTCCAACTTTACCTTGATGTTTTGCATCTTGATGTTTGTGGTTGGAACATTGGTAGCTACATGCATTATTAGTCCCCATTGAGCTAGGGAAGCTACACGTTTCACTACAAGGATTGGTATGGCTACATGCACTTGTTTCTATGCGAGCATTGGCTAAGGTGTCACATAGTGAGCCATTCTAGAAGTACCTCCAGAGAAGTAGCTAGGGTGCAAGAATCCTTGAGGAGTAGCATAGCGGTTATCCGTTACATTCCCTTTAAAATTTGTCATTATAGAGTGGGGTCCCAATAAGGCCATATCTTTGCTTGTTATCTTGAGCTCAACATTGTGCCTCCTCAAATGCTTGAGCTATCATAGCAGCTTTGTTGTAGATGAAGAATTTTTGAATGTCCTCAAGTAATGCACCTTTAAATCCATTGAGAGCCCTAGTGAGATCTAGGGCTGGTGTGATCATTAAAGATATGTATTGAAATTTTTGAATAAATGATTGTTTAATTGTGTCCTTTGCAAAGACTGTTTATCTTGTCCTTGAGTTGTTCTTGTTGTCTTGGTGAGATGTATTCTTGTCATCTTTTGGCTCATATCAATGCATAAATTGTCCTTGTGGTAGGGCTAAGGCCACTAAACATGTGTTGTGCAACTCCAATAAAACATTGGCCAACATTTTGTGCCATGGCATTATCATCCAAGATGTTTTATGTCATACAAACATCCTCAAATATTCACAAGAATGACTCAAAGTCTTCTTGCCCAATAACTATTATTGTTCCGAGGAGCATACAATTGTTTTCTCCTCCTAAGGTCAATGTCATTGCAAATGGAAACCACAAGAATTGCAAGAGCTGAGAGGTTTGTTGTGAACACAAGAGAGGCATGGGTAGCAATCTGTGGTGGTATTGATGTAAATGGGTTTCTTTAAGCAGAAGTACTTGCCATTAAGTGTTTTTCTTGTGATTTAACAAAAGTACTTCAAGATGAAGGAGATGATGTGTCCCTTGGATTTAAAACAACAAAACTTGTAGAATTGGGAGGTAGTGCTTCCCCTAAGTTCAAATTAGCAGCATCCACAAGGCATTTTGTAGAATAAACATAGCTTGAGCAAGTTGTAGAGATAAGTGGAGAGGACATATGTGTTGGTTGGCAGTGGCACCAAAAATGTTGGCGGGATAGTCTAGTCCTAAAGTGAGGATACAAGATGCTACGTGAAAAGGAGAAAGATGATACAATCCTTGCATAGTTGACCATTTACTTGGCTTGGGGAGGAGGTGCAGACAAGATTCCTATAGTTCAAGCCTCTTAAGATATGGCAAAAGCTAATTTTACTGCTTTTAGCTTACATTCGGCATCCAAAAATCTTCCAAATCAGCAATACATAAAAAGTGGCAAACTACCTCAAATTCAATCAATTTTTATGATAGAAGTTGTAAAAATGGAGGTCTGCCCTAATGGGAGATCAAATTGGAAATAAAAATGAGGAAAAGGATGTTCTCTATATGACGGAAATTTGTCTCAAAGCTAGACTTCAAAGGAGAATTAAGCATGCTAGAACAAGCCTCCTAAGATATATAATTTCACCTCACCTTGTGGGTGAGTTCTTGTGGTCTCTTTGTTGTCATTACCTCCTTTCAGTTTGAAACTAGCAAATGGAAGCTCTCACAGTGCTCAGATTTCTCAAGACTATGCAAGATATCATGAATAGTTGTCTTGTTTGATGTGACCTGACCTCCATGCCACCCACATTAGTGTTGGCTCATTCTCGTCATGAAATGGATGAATATTCAAAGAGAAAAGAAGAAGATGCCTTGCCATGTCACTAGTGTGGTCACGAAATTAGTAGTATGCATTATACACTACAATGGTACTGCACGACAATGAGTCTACAGAGCATTTCTGGAAAAAAAATTCACTTTTTATTTTTGGCATCCAAGAAACCTTATATTATCTAAATGTGGTGTCCAAGGTCTTTGGCCTCCTTGGTATGGTCCTTCTTACCTAGTAGGTCTATTATATTATTAATTAATTAGATAGTGCAACAAATACATGAGGAGCATAAATCTATAACGGAGCATACATAGCCTAACAAGAATCATAATTGCACCTTAACATCCATATAATTAAGGTAGATTATTTTTATCTTTACTACAATTGGATACTTAGTTCTTTTGGTCAACACTAGTAGTACAATCTCATTGAAGACGCAACACTCAATTCCCACAATTGTTCTCTTCCTTAGCCCATAGGCAAACAAGGTTACAAGAGTTTACAAAAGATAAGTGAATTTTCCGTAATGAGAATCCTCTATCAAGGACTCTTGGTTGGAAGATTACCCTCCAACAAGGAGAACAACCGCTTAAATAACTACTCTAATCCTAAAAAAATATTTCTTTCCACCTTAATTGCTTCTCTACCTATAGCTTTTGTCTCTTTTGCATGCTTACATCATAAATGCCAATTTGCTCTCCTTTCTTAGATGTACATACTCTGATATCATTAGAGCACCGCTTAAGTCTTAATTACTACCTATGTCTTTTACTATAGTAAAAATCCATAAAGATTCAGGCCATTTTTCTCTAACTACACAGCCCGTAGAGGAAGATCCCGCAAGAAAGAAGTGTTGCAGGATCAAGTTGAACTTGGTCAACCCATAGACTACTTATCCCGCAAGCCCCATAACATAAGAATCCATGATCCTTCTCCATCCCATAGTGATATACCATCTCATAGATGGCTTTTTGCCCTTAGACTTGGAACTTTTGCCCAGCTGATAGTATCTAAATTTTACACCAATTTCTAAATATGGATCATTTCTTAAACTTTGGATAATTTCCAAGGATTCCACAAAAAAGAATTTGATTTCTGAATTGGGTTGGAGAATAGAAATTTTTGTTGTTGTGTTGTACTCATAAAAGTTTTCAATTAAGTTGATCACAACTTTGATATGATTGATTGAAGTTGGAAGACTTGAAATCAAGGTGTAAAATTGAAGTTGAAGTTGAAGTTGCCCTTGATATTCTAACCATATTCTAAATTTTTGTTTGAAGAAACCTATAAAATTTAGCAATTTGTTTTGGTAATTTAGTCTTGTATCTCTATGTAAATTTAGGTTTGAATTAGATAAATAGAGCATTAAAGATCTTGGATCATGTATACTTCTATTTTTAGGGCTCAAATGTTAATTGAGCTTATGAATTGATCCATATCTATGGATTGGCATGAAATCCAAATGACAAACTTCTAAAAGGTTTAGAGAAGGGCATAATTAATTTTGGTTAGATTAGGTTTTATAGGCAATGAGAGATAGAATTTTCATATGCTACACTTATTGTTCTATCTACAATTATAATTGATTACAATTTTTCCATTTGAGGTCATGTTTGAAGAAATGATAGCTTTTAGTAGGGTTCTTGGTACTTATTTGAACCAAGGAGCAAAAACATTAGCAAAAATTTTGGCAAGAACCAAGATTACCAAATTTTGTAAGGTTTTGAACCTAGACCAAGTTCAAAACATAATCAATGGAGTTGTAATGGTCAAATTGAGACATATTATATATCAATAGAGAAGTTATTTCACAAGCTATCCATCTAGTCCTAGAAATTCTAAATAAGATGCATATTGAAAAGCTTATCTCAAGTAAAACCTTGGAATTATTTATCCAACATTATATTATACATAAAAGCTATAATTATTCTATCTAGAGTACAAGATGAAAGTTGTGTATCTCTCCTTGACTTCTTGTACCTATAACAACATTTAAAAAAAAGTTTTTTCATTCTTCATTTCCTTTGATTGAATCTAATATTACTGTTTTGTTCCAATTATAATCAATTTTACTATTTTTACTTATTTATATATATCACATCATTCTCTTTAGCTTGAGCACACTAAGAATTCTATTCTTCAAAAGTACCTTGTATATATCATTTTCTGAATCTTTCCAAATCTAGTATTATTGATATGATATAGTTTCGATATGCTAAAACACACATTTCTATTAGATTAACATCGTATCACTCCTTGGTTACAATCACATTCATTTTAGGCTTTGTTAGATTTCACTAGTTCACTAGTAGTATAGAAACCCATTTTCATCATTAACTAAGTAAATCCAAATCTCCTACATCTTTGTAATTTCTGTAGTATTACTATTTCACTTTTTTCTAGCATGTCTTTACAATTTCCTTTACAATTTCATCTATTGCATTTTTTTAAACATACAAACATTCTTACTACTTCCTTGATTTCCATAAGTCTGAACAACCTATAAGTTTAATTTTAAATTCTTGTTTCTAGAGAAATTTCATTTCTATTTATATTTTATAATTACATATTACATAAAATATTTTAATTAAAATAAAATAAAATAATCATAACATATATTTTAATTAAATTTTAAATATTTATTCTGCAGTAAAATCATCACACTAATAAAAATTCTAAAAATTGATATATTAATTTACAGATAGTTTCTCTAAATATTACATACATTTAAAATCTAAAATCTACACATTTCATTTCTTTCATGTACACATTTAAAAATCTGCTTTTGGTGAATAGTCATAATATATGATTATGTTACTCCTTGTGGCAATCGGTTCACACTTGATTTTAAACCCAAGATGATTATTTAGAAATTCCGAGTAGTATTTAGCTTAAAGAGATTCTAGAGGATTTGTAAGTATGTATTATATATGATCCTTCAAACCAAAGCAAGATACAAGCTGAATTTAAGTGATCTAAACGTAAAGACGAATAAAAGCAAAAGAGAGATGAGACAACACATGAAATGGTTAGCTAACTAACAAAAATAAAAGCAAAATGATATCCCCGATCTCATGAAGTATCAAAGAAGTGTGTTCTTAATACTTTATGTATATGTTTTTTAATGTCACATAATAGCACAAATGAAAGAGATTACAAGTATATTGAAATTGACTTTTTAATTTCTCCTAAGGACAAAAGAAGTTACTGTACTTGAAGAACAAGTTATTTCTTTTGGATGGAGAATCAAACAATGAAACATAATTGAAAATCAAGCTCATGCATCATCACAATCTTGGTGATAATATGGATTCCGAATTATTAATATTTTCAAAATTATATATTTATCGATCTAATTAACTATAGTTTTGCTAGTTAATGCAGAAATAGTTTTACTCCAATTTACAAGATCATTTGCGATTGTGTAGACTTTATCATTATTTTATTTTATTACATCTAATTGATTTAGTTCATGCCTAGGTTTCCTTTTAGATTTGGTTTCATAAATAACTAAAAAATATCCACTTTCACAAGCATACTTTGAAATAGATAATAGACTCTAGTTTTAGTATTGGTCATTATATAATACAATGTAAAGTACTTTTAATTTTAGAGATTTTTAAGTGTACTGATCTACCTTGGTACTTAAATTGATGTTGCAAACTCCTTGTTTTATATATGAGATTTCCTTACTAAATTACCGCTTCTGAAAATATGTTTTTCTTCTAGATTCATTAAAATTTTAAAACACTAATCTGAATGTGAAGTTATCTAATATAAATTAAATTACCCTTAGATTTCAATTGCTTAAATGCTTGTTTGACTTGTGACTTGAATATCTTAAATTTTATTGGTATATTTATTGTCTAGGTTTATGGAGAACATCTGAATTCTTCTTTAGATTTAAATAAATTTTATTATGTGAAGAGCTGATATATTCTATGCTTTATTTAGTTATAGTACTCCCAAAGTTTCTCCTTCAGCGTATAAGTACAATTACAATATTGGATTAAGTAACATTATTTTAGATTGTTTTATTTCCTCCAAAGAAAAAATTTATTATATTATTTAATTTAAATTTTTTTATTAATCTCTAAATTTATAGATTAAATTGATGTTATAAATTTCAAAACTCTATTTACATCCTCTACAGTAAAGTATTGTATCTCACATAAAAAATTTGTACTCATTTATACTCAATTATATACAAAAAATTAAAATAAATGATATAACAGGTTATATGTGAAATACTGGAAATAAAATCTGTCATATTTGAATTAAATATCCTTTGGTGAACCTCAAATATCCAATGTAACAGTTTGAGTGCCTAATATTAAAACTCATGTGCGCAATGTAAAACTAAAATGTAAAAAAAGAAGAAGTAGAAAGCAACAGTTCAACATTGGAACTTGTAAGATGTATACCCCAACCATCTCAAACGGATCTTAACAAGAGGTTAAATATCCTGTATTTGGAACCCACTTTTTTAATATACTCAATATAAGTGTTGATTATAATCAGAGATCCATTTCAAGTGAATAAATTGAATTGAGATCTTTATTATTGCAGAAAGAAATTCATTTTAAATGAATAAAAATTAAATTTTTTTACTGCAGCAACTATTTCGAATATTTTCATGAGATGCTAAAATACGTAAATTAATATATCGAATTTCGAGCGGTAGTGAGTCTTTGAAGTTTCCTCTGTTTATATTGCTGCGAGTATGTACTCTTGTGATGATTTCTATGTTTTAATCACTATTACTATCTCTTGAGAAATTCGTGTCTCCAGGTGTCTTGTGTATTGTTTTGTAAATCATATTGTAAAGCATCGAGGATACTAAACCAATCATGAGAATCAAAACCCATCTTCAGTATGCACAGTAGAGTATGGTTGCATCACTCCGTAGATTCTGATATCAATCGTATCATACAAACTACGTGTTACTAATTATAATTATCCGGTAAACTGAATCCGGTAATCCGGTAATCCGGTAAGCTGAATTTTACGCGAGAAGACTAAAAACAGATATCTTATTTGACTAATCTTCTCATTAACGAAGAGTTCCCGGTGCAGAATTAAATCTGTTTGCACATGTTTGCCAGAAAGATATTATCATATTATAGATATTTGCAGTAAATGAAGGTAAGATCAAATCGTTCCATCGACGAGATTTCTTGGCAGGCTCAAATCTAAAGTGATCAGATTGGAAAACATCACGCAAATTACAGACGGACAGCTAGGCTAAGCTACATCCCAACTTCAAGTTTGCATAATGAAGTATATTCTTATTCAGGAATGAAATTATCATCCAGATATACCAGCTTGCACTCAATACAGAAACCAAAACTGTGATCCATTCCAACTATTACACCCAAACTGTGATCCATATCCCATGAGAAGAGTCAAATCATTTACCTCACAAAATGGGACATTGATAAAGTGAATGATAGTGGATATTGAAACATTTCTGCTGAGTTTCATATCTCGATACTTATAGGCAAGGGAAGTACAGGCCAGCAATCTTGAGTTCATCTTTATGATAGAACATGTACTCGATTCAAAGCATTTGATGCACTGGAAGCTATTGGTTCTCTGAACTGGAAACGGACCGAAGTAAAGCCCTGCAAACAAACGTTTGCTAGAGCCATATGTGCATGCTTGGATAAACACAGTGAGTGTTTGTGTTCTAAAAATCAACTGGTCAAAGCTTGGACATGGAGACTGTCCATGCGGTTAAGGGTTATGCTGAGCTACGAGCGGAAGCTTTGTGATGTAAACCCCTGCAAACAAACGTTTGCTAGAGCCATATGTGCATGCTTGGATAAACACAGTGAGTGTTTGTGTTCTAAAAGTCAACTGGTCAAAGCTTGGACATGGAGACCGTCCATGCGGTTAAGGGTTATGTTGAGCTACGAGCGGAAGCTTTGTGATGGAGTCCCGGAGCACATAAAATGAGAAGCTTAAGGCTTTCATCGTATGTGCTAGGCTTCCGAATCAATACTGTCGAGAAATCTTGAACACGTAGGTTTGAACCTTAATTCTACTTTCCAGCGTCGAGCAGCCAGAACGGAACGGTCTCGGTGTAATCGAAGGAGTGAACACCTTGAGAATCCTGAACAGTGCAACAGATCGAAATCAAAATCGAGATTCAGGCATCGATCCTCATGGAAAGCCGCGGCTTTTCATCTTACACATCCATCTGAACTAGTAAGTAAATGCAGCAAAGCTTTCGAACGAACCTTCTGAATGTCATCCATCGTTAGTTGGAGTATGATAATTCGAAGAAAACGTCCGGTTCTATAAGGATTCTTCCAACTGTGCCCAGTTCAATTGAATTCCTCTCCAATTTCACGGCAGTTCGATTTCAGTCGAGTGTGAAATCTTTTGGTATGAGATTAACTAGACCGATATTTATAATGAAGTTGGAGGTGTAGACCCCGTTTGAAGGCAACGCAGAACCGGTTCGTAGATTTTCCTTCTAGCGCTTATACTCCTGCAATTTCACCTTGAGATTGTACCTGAACACCAGGCTGTAGTGGACTCTAAGGGCAAGTTGCAACTGGCAAATCCGCCTGGATAGTTGGAATAGTATGCACGGTACAGGTTGATATGCAATTTATAGTCTCTCATCCGAGTATCTTTTCAAGATGACGTTTTGGAGTAAAGGCGATCGTCCATCGAAGTCTGACATTACATCTAGTTAATGACCAGATTTCCTGCAATTTCCTGCAATTTCCTGCTTCCGTCAACTTTCTGATGTGGAAGATAAAGTATGAATCGCCCCGTTTCACCTATGTCATGGTAGTCAACGAGGTCCACGGATTCTTCGCTGCATACACGGATTCGTCGCTCTATATCCAGGTTACTGAGGAGTATCAAATTAAAACAAGCACTCGGAGCAAGCGAAATGTTGTTTGGGACACCATAGTCAGTTCGTGCGAGATAGGCCGTTAAGAAGTTGACTGGCAACTTCTCCTCTCCTTCCATAATCTGTGTTCTGACTTGGATTGACTTCCTTTGTAGTGCGTGTATCGTGATGTATTTCTTACTTCAAATTGATGGTGAATCTGTCGAGTTCATCTCGTGGCCAGTCAACTTCTCCTCTCCTTCCATAATCTGTGTTCTGACTTGGATTGACTTCCTTTGTAGTGCG
Source organism: Lunularia cruciata (assembly GCA_948567375.1). Taxonomy (NCBI): domain Eukaryota; kingdom Viridiplantae; phylum Streptophyta; class Marchantiopsida; order Lunulariales; family Lunulariaceae; genus Lunularia; species Lunularia cruciata. The sequence goes on from OX419756.1 coordinate 17,898,013, forward strand.
TGTATCGTGATGTATTTCTTACTTCAAATTGATGGTGAATCTGTCGAGTTCATCTCGTGGCTTAGTTCCGTGTCTAACGACGATGACCACATGTTGAGGAATTTTATATGATTTTTGCTGGCTCAGACCAGTGGCTTTCAAGAAGTAAACATCAAGCTTCGATTTCATGATCATGATCCTCTGGTGTTGATATGCAGGTTCTTCGGCATTGCACTTTCCAATCAGTCAGGAAGCTACGTGAGAGGCCCCTGCAACTAAGGCTATCTAAAGGAGCGTGATCAATACAGAATACAGACGCGGTAACTCACTAGGAAGACCATTTGGACCCAGGCCAAATGGTCATGGAACGACGTATACATATGGTATAGATTCCTATTGAAGTATTGTTGACAAACAAACAAGGGGTAGTTGTTCCAACTTCCAAGTGAGTTCATCTAATTAATGTCCTCCTTTTTCTATGACCATTACGGTCAAAGGTTCACTCCCTTATTCGTATTTGTTTGACCTGAATATTTTTATCGAGACTCGTGTGCATGAGCACGAGATCCTGTCGCATCCTGTTAGAGGTAACACTCACTGCTCACGCGTAGTTATACGAGAAACTGTCGCTGCAGACAGAGTCATAGAATGCGTAAGATAGCAAGACGTATCAAGTCGAACAAGGCGACCGCGTGGGATAACAAGAAAGACGAAAGATCCGTCAAGCCGTAAAGGATAAAACATAAAACGTCTTGGTTTAATATGGTCTATACACATCAGTGGGCCATATGGAAAAGCAACACCTAATATGATTGTGTTCATTTTTGAATTGTTAAAACAACTGAACACTTGAGTAGCGAACTAAAGTGCAAAGTAGTAGTGATATTTATTATGATGTAGTATGATAACTACTCATGTCGCTCTAATAAATGTATTTAACTATGTATTTTTTTAAATGATTTCATATATTTCCATTTTTTCTAGCAAATCTATTTAACTTTGTATACATCGTTCCATATCATTCCAAGAACAAATACATTTAACTTTGTGTACATGGTTCCATATATCTCCAAAGTGTACCTATGTATTTACTTTATTTGAAGACGTTGGCTACTTCCGCTCACCACATCATCCTTTCAAACAGATATACCCACTCCACTACTACATCTGGTATGTGATCAGGACCGATGTTTACCATGGTGATCTGATAATCTTAAACTATATACAAGTTTACTCTAATGAGTATGGTCTACAAAGTATTCGAATTGCAACACTATTTCCAAGTTAAATCCACTCTTCTACACCACTGCAAAAACCATATCTTTGATTGCATCATGTGTAGTAATCTTCTGTCGTCTTAAAGTGCAGCATATAACATTTATTTGTATTGTATCTAAGCTATTGACGCACTCAAAGTAAAATGAGTAACAAAGATTCAAATAGGTTTATTAAAATTTAATCTAAATAAAAATCCCTTGCTATACATGAACTATTTATATACTGGTTTCAAACAACTTGCACAAAATCAAACGAACTACAATAAATATTTGGTACCTCAAATAACTCATGAGCCACAACTTAAATTTTATGTCACTATATTTCTTAGTGTTTAGATATATTGAGTGATCCACTTTGTTAACATCAGAAATTTCAAGTTCAAATTCACATAATATCATCTTTATCTTTGTTATTTACGTGTTAAGAGGACGTCCGATGGGTCATAGTACCACTTATTATCACATGTCTTAACACTATACGGTAAGCATATTACAAATAAAGACAAAAGTGTGAATACTAATGACTTCTGAGTTGAAGCATGGACCAGATTTATGGCGCCTTAAACTTGGTTTAAACTTGGCTAATCAAACTAAACAAGTATGATATATTAATTTTAGTCCTTTTACAAACTTATCTAGAATTTGTCTAGATACTTAATGCATTTGTATATCTAGTTAATCTGTTCCACTCTACTAGAGGCTTTTAGAAATATTAGGGTGTACTAGTTATTACGAGAGGAATAACTATTTTCCCTTTGCAGTGAATAATTGTATGTTAGAATTAGAATGTTCTAAAAATATTCTGGAGCATAAATGGTGCAAAAATTCAAATTATACAGTAATTTAGGTTAAAGTGTTTCAAAGTCTAGGGAATGTTTTTTACTGCAATCTCTTTCATGGGACATATTTTATAAATCATAAATTCTTGGCAATACTTTTATTTGGGACCAAATTAAATATAATTTCTTATTTTGTTATGAAAATAGATAAAGGGAAGAAAAGAGATCTGGACCTATACTCAAAAAATATATTCATGAATTTAAAAACCAATTTTAACCCAATATTGATGAATAAAAACTCATAATATATGTGTCCAATCCAAGGTTCAATTCGGTACACCCTGGATATTCTCTAAAGAGAAGAGAAAATTTTAGTTTAATTTTCATCTTTGTCTTACCTTAGCTGTCTTGGATTGTATAGCATGTTTATGGATTAATGAAGGCTTTATGAAGAACATAGATTATGGAGTTTATTGAAGAAGATCATCCATGAGTTAGATTCTTCACAATATCCTTTAGGACTAGATAAAAGTTCGGAAGTTAAGGTTCTAGTCTCTAACAATTACTAACCAAAGACGATTTACTAGTCCTTATGTGCCAATCTTTACAAAGAAATTCATGAAAAAAGATCATCCGACTAGAGCATAAGGTATGAAATTAAATTATTATTTCATATATTGTTGATTTATCTTCAAATATTTGCAGTGAAATTTGCTTCAATAGTCTTTACCTAGATGGCATAGCACTTCTTTAAAATAAGTACTGAAATTTTATATTAATATGAATATTAATTTTATTCCTGATAAAATAAATAATACAGGAAATGTGATTATTCAGTTCCTATTTTCTTATCATATAAATATATTCTACTTATGTGTAGTTTTATAACTTTGTAATTTTATGAATTTGTATGAGTTACAAATTTAATGAAAATGTTTAATCGATAACAAGAATATTTTCCTTATGTAGTTTTAAAATATACTTGTTATACTCTCTAAAAATTTATTTTTTTTAAATTATTTTTTTTATATTTTTTTAATTTAATAAAAAATATTTATATAATTATTTTCAGAAAATAAAATTTTATTTTTAGAGAGTTAATATATCTGTTATATATATATATCCTCAAATTAGACTGCCCCATACTCTTTGTACTTTTCAATTTTCAGAAGTGGGAGAAATTAGGTATTTATTATAAGAAAATGGAAATTTTGATTTTTAGTGTATATAACTGTTACTAATAATGATTGATATATTTGAAATTTGATTTTTTTAAGAGATAAAATTATAGATTATAAATATTTCAATATGAAATTTTTTTAAATATATAAGAAATAATTAATTCCTTTAAACTATGAATTAAGAAAGCTAATTGAAATGAAATTTATGCCATTAACTTAAGGTTATTCTAACATAAAGCTTAAATTAAAGACCTATACCTTAAATTTTACTAAGACTTAGGTTTCTTTGATTTTGGATATTTATGATTTCATTGGATTATTGACCTCATTATACTTAAATCTAGACTAAATGATATGAACTTCAATATAATTCAAACTTCACAAGGGCTTAACTTTGAAATATTCTACATTAATAATGATATGAAAATTCAAAACATTTGTATCAAGAATACAAATATAAAAAGCAGGAATAAAGTATACTACTTTGAATAAACAATCACAAGCACAATTTTCCACCCAATCAAATGAGAATTTCAAGAATTCACCTTGTAAGACTTCAAATTACTAAGGTAATTATCATAAAAAATTCAGTCACATCTAGTTTAATTTTTTTAAATCAAGTTTGGAAGACTAAATTATTTTTATCTTCATCTTTTGATGAAAGAGAACTAAAGATGCTTGTTTGTTGTTAAAGTAATTTTAAGAGTTGTTTGTATATTCTCACTCATGATACAAGAAGACACATCAACCCATCCACTAGTCAAATCTAACCACATTGAATTTGAGAGGCATAAATCATTAATGACAAAGGAAAATGTCAGAGCATGTGGATTTCAAAAGGAATAGTAATATTTAGATGGAAGAAGGCTTAAAGTAACATTGAGAAAAGAGTCCTCAACACATAGTTAAATTAGGAAAAGTAGTAATGGTGCTTGTTATTGAGGCAAAATAATAATAGTAAATTTAAACAAGGAAAGAGATTGCAATAATAGGGGGTAATAATAAAATAAATAGTTAAGACAGATGGAAATTGAAAAAATAGCAAAGGTTCTTAGAATGGAAAGAGAAGTAACATTAAATTTTCATAAGGAAAGGGAGATTTTTATAATAGTATACTAATGATAAACAATATTGATAACATAGAGAAAATAGGAAAAATAGCAAAAGGAAGAAGGGAATATTGAGATTAAGATACTCATTATACAAGAAGGAGAGTCTTTCTATGTGTAGAAAGGGAAATAACAAGGATGCTTGAATTAAAAAAAAACTACAAATCATGAAGATTTTTAAAATACAAAGAAAATAATGAAATTATGATGTATGGAACTCTTAGAAAGATATAAGGGAATTGAGAACACAAGGTTGATCACTAAAAATATTATTTCAACCAAAGAATAAATTTGGAAGAATAGTAGGCTTAAGATGCTAATCTAAAAGAGGTTAGAAGTATCATAATATTTGAGTGCCGAAGCTAGTTTGTGTGGATGTTAGATTGGCGGTCAAAGTCATATTAGTAGTTGCTCAAAGACTACTTTGCGGCGGGTTTGTGTTAGGGCTATTGATCACACCATGGGACCTACCTTCACTTGCACCATTTGCACCATTAGATGCGTCATCAATGGCGCCCTTGTGGCTAGAGATCTCACTAGGTTGTGTAGGGTATATCTCTCTACACAACATCTAGGTTGTGTAGGGGGATATACTTTCAAAGTGTAGCTCCAAAGAACTCACTTCTCTTATGTTGAGTTGATTGTGAATTGATTACATCAAAGAAGTGAGAGTTGGATGTTGAAATTGAGGCATTGGTTGTATCTCAAGCTCAATAAATTAATGGTACATTTGATCATTGTTCGATTCAATTTTGTGGATTGTGTGCAAAAGCCTTGTTTGAATTGATGGAGATTTGACAATGGGGTAGATGGTGTGCAAAAGTGTTGCACAATTTTCTTAGAATTTAGGTTGATTTTGAGTTAATGGATGTTCAATTTGAGTACAAGAGAGTGAAATTGGAGGCTCCACTATTGCAAATTGGACCTTGAAAAGCAAAATTGGAGGCAGATTGTGAAACCCATCCTCCCAAATTAAGGATTTAGAGAACCTCGTACCTTGAATTGGAGAAATTGAGCTATTTTAGCAATGGATTTAGGAGTTTTCTATTAGAAGACTTGGAGATCTATCAAATATAAGTTCAAGTTGGTGGAGGTCAGCAAGGTTCAGACGTCAAGTTGGCAAGGTCAGCCAGATTTGGGGGTGTGTTAGATTTTGTGGAGGCTAGCCAGATTGATGAAGGTTCAAATTGGTAAAAAGAAAGGCATCATTTAGCTAAATTTTGGTGTTTTGAGGCATATGGTATTGGGCTAGAAGTGCAAACAAGCAAACTTGCTAGCATGAGGGTAGCTAGTTTAGTTGAGATTTTGATAATTTTTTGGAAAAATCTAACCAACCTTCAAGATTATGTGCAATAGGATTTGAACCTATATCTCTTGTGCTTAGTGTGCTCTGGTAGTGAGACTAGAATGATGATCAATCAAACTTCTCTTTGTTGAGGCAAGAAGTGATAGCCTACATATTGTGAGAGTGCATGTCATGATGGCAAGTTACAATTTTCATTTTTGTCTAGTGTAGTTGTCATAGTTAGAGAGTTACATTAGTGGGTAGTTCTTAGTGGTGACACTTGGTGGTTATAGTTAACTTTGGGGTACATTTTCACAATGGAGTTCTTCAAGGATTCTAAAAGAGATTTTTCTATAATACACAATGGGTTTACATGGAGTGGCACTCAATGTTAGTCTTTATCTCAAGTCCCAATAAGGGAGGAGATTGATTCTATTTTGGATTTTAACAAGGGAGTTGATTTGGTTGACAGTGTACTTGGTGTGTCCACAATATTTTTGTGGTACATGGATGAGATTTATGGAGCCTCAAAAGGCCCTAGGTGTTACTAAAGTATAATGTGTACCATTGAGTTAGATGAGTTCATCCAATTGATAATTGGTGTGATTTGTAGCAAATGCAAAATCCGACCTTGTTCACACCCTTCATGGCTTGGAAGAATTTGTTCCAACACTTGGAAGGTCTACAAATGGACAACTACCATGAGTTTAGGAGAGCTCACTTGGAAGAGATGAGCTATGGAGATAGTATTAGTCTCCAAACTACATCTCCATCACTTCAAGTTTGGTTTTTGGAGGTAGATCAACAATACCCACAAGTTCTAACTCTAGTAGCATCAATATATCCAATGGAAGCACACTAGTTAGAGATGGTGCTACTACAAGTGGAAGTATCACTACAAGAGGTGGTGCAATATGGGAGTTTACCCTATGGTGGAGATTTTCCAATGTTTGAAGTAGAACTACCAAGGAGTGCGGACTGACAAGCTAAAGAGCTCACAAGAGTTCTAATGAAGGCTAGAGAGATCCTACACAAGGCATACACTCACATGAGATGGTTGATCAATTTCATTCATGGAGTTGTTAAGGCCCAAGTAGTCCAATTTTAGCATGGGATCCTCGATAAGGAGTTGTGATGTAGAGTATGTGATGTTATGTTGTTATAGAATACCTCACCTATGTTGGTGGTGGTCTTTAGTTTGGTTGAGTGCATTGAGCTCAACATGGTGGAGGAAGGAGTGGTAACATCTAGATTTGTTAGAGAGACCTCATCCACAACTACTACTTCTTTTAGCATTGCAACAAATTGCACCCCATTGTGTTGGCTTTCGAGAGCAAGTGGACAACCCATATTCATGGAGCAAGTGGGAGGCCTAAATGCAACTAGACCCTTGCCTTCAATTTTGGGTCAGTAGTAACGAATGAATGGGGTGTTTCTTGCTGGACTTGTGGTGGACCTCACCACAAGAGAGAGTGCACTTAGGGTAGTGAACATGTTACCTTTGGTGCATCACAACAAGCATAGCAATAGTATTACCATTGCCATAGATTGGTCATTCTAGTGACCAATGCTTTGACCTCCCACCTAGAGTTATAGAGTGGTAGGGTTTCTGTGGCAATAGAGGAGCTCCAAGTCATGCAGGACAAGATGGTGGTCAAGGACTTACACTTGGTATGAGCCCAATACTTACCCTTGCCTTTGGTACAACCATGGTTACTCAAATTGAACAATTAGAGTAAAGATTGGCTAGCATGGCCATAGCTCAAAGGATATCAGATTTAGATGCTGAGGCTTCTACCTCTTATACTAGTGATAGAGATATCCTTGACTTGAAGTGTGGAGCGACACATGTGCACATGTGCCACAGTGACTAGGAGTGCAATACATGCTTCATAGCCTAGAGGAGCATAAGTGGAGTTGGACCCCTAGAGAAAAGAGGCTAGTAGACAAGTTAGATTTCCCTAGAGACAAATAAAAATTTCATTTTGTAGTGAATACTTTTATTGTTAGACTTAGAATGTTGTAAAAATTAATTGGAACACAAAATACTACAAAAAATTAAATTATATATTAATTAAGGTAAAAGTGTTTCAAAGTCTAGGGAATGTTGTTTTACACTTGTCTCTTTCTCTTTCTCTGATTCTTGTGGAGAAGTTTCTACGTTGTTACACTTCCTTTATTATCTCCATTTTATTTATCTTTGAATTTAGGTCATAACCATTTAAGTTTTACCTTATTCAATTTTAAGTTTAGAGATGCTTTATTTCTACAAGCTACTCCTAACCTTATATCAATTTACATGATATTGGGAAGAAATGTAGCATTAAGTAAAAATCCACTTTAATATCTATGAATTATAAAAAAATTTGAATTCTTTTATCTTTCAAGGACTTCAATATAAATATCATTTTATCTTGCAATACTCTTTACAACTCTTGCCAATGCATCTTCAATTTAAACTTATTTTGCACAACTCTTGAGCCAACATCCTTATCTTGGAGCAACATATATACATTTTGGGATTGTGTATCCTCTACATATCTATACCTTATATTATAGTTTGTTTGTGTGTGGCATCAAGGAATTTAAATCCTTTTAAGTATAGTATAATTTACATCAATGCTACTTAGGTAGCAAAAATTTATTTTAAGGAGTAGAGTACAAGGATAAGAATTGCTTGTTTGCACAAACGTATATGTGGACACTCTAAGGTGTGGACATGTAAACCTAAAGGTGACACCTTCTAGCACAAACATGTTGAGGAGTTGATACCTAGATCAGAAACTAGAATGTACAATTAGACGATTGTGCTCAAGAGGAAGCATCTTCATCAGCAAACTTGACTTCTATGTGTCAAGTTTGCTAATGTCAAGTAGAAGTCAAGTTTAACAATTTTCATTGAGCACAAAGGTCTTGATCTATTGGTGATTCAAAATCCTTTTGATACCCTGTGAATGATGAATGATTGATAAAGAAGAAAGGCCAACCATCATAGAAGTTATTTGAATGACAAATCATTGTGTTGAAATAAAAACTAAAGATAGGAAGTTTGGATTATGAAAAGAACATTGCAAATTTTTCCTTCACCTAGGAGTAAATTATAATTATAATTTTTATGCACCTTGGGAGAAGAAATGAATAATCTTCTAATGGATGACCATAAAAAAATTATTTCTAAAATAAACTTTCTTCACCCATTAGCGTTTGGTCTAATTTTCAATTGTATTACTTATTGGACCAAAGATCACTCTACCTTATCATGCAAAATAAAGATTCCTCATGTAAACATAGCTCCTCTTTAAACTTATCAGTCCTCCAATATAAGTTCTTTCAAGATTCAAGATCATTCCCCTAAAATTTTCCTTTCTCCATAATGGTGGTACTTTGTTTAGAAATTTATAGATCAATAAGCCACAAAGTGTCACATAGCCTCAATCCATGTACTAAGCTCTTAAAAGAATGGATGTATTCACTCTCCTAAGCTCCTCTCTATATAATCTAGAATTCTAATATAAAATTGTGTGTTGCATGAATTTTTTCAATTTTTTTGCATTTAAAAAAAATCAATTTTTCTCTTATTTATGAAGAGTGAATGAGTACACTTCTTTTTTCAAGAGAAAGGCTTCTTAGTGAAATCATTTTTAGAAAAAGAAGTTGGATTAGGACAAAGTGTGGAAGACACCAAGGCAAAGGTGAGTCACTTGGAAAGACATGACCTCAATAGGTGAAATCAAACTTGAACTTAAATAACTTTGGCAAGGAAGAACTTTGGCCAAAAGAAGAGAACCAAAAATGGCCTTCAGTCTAGATTACCTTTGGTATGGATTCAACTCCACCTAAAGTTAGTTTAGATATTTGAATGCACCACCACTTGGTTAAAGAACTATACTCAAGGGCCATTTGCATTCAAGAAGAACCATTTGCATTTGGTGAAGGCCTCACATGGGTAGAAGGCACAATTTGGGAGAATAATTTGCATGTGTGGAGATGTACCTCATGAAATGTGCATGGAAAGGACCACTCAACCCCTGTCCATCCCCAAATGATTGAGGACTTTGCCTACATAACCAAGTGAGCATTGTCCAATTCCACTATTTTTTGTGGAATCTGTAGTTAGCTTTGAGCTCAATCAGAAACTGTCTTACTCTTCCAACCTTCATAGAAGTTCCTAGTTCCTAGCCTACTCACATTCAACTTAGTTTATCAAACCTCCTCCAAGAGCTAAGATGGTGTTTATCTTAAAACCCATGAGGAAGGTCCTCAAAGCCATACTTGGAAACCATACTATCAATAAGTGTGCAATGTAATGTATAAGTGAGGTGATCCAAAGCAAGAATTTGGGTTTCTTGCTCTAGAATGGGTAGTTGAGTTACTTTAGCATGATCCACAAGAAGAAGAGAAAGAAGGAGAGAACTAGAGGGAGTCTAAGAAGAAATCTTCACAATTGGACCAAGAGAATTGGATGATGATACTTGGTGCAGATGCAAATAACCCTGAGCAATAACATCAACACAGAGGAATAAAAATTACTTAATTGGTGACATCAAGGCCACTTTTGTAGAGAAAAATAATAATAACAATAGCATGAGAGGAGAGAGTTACAAGGATCCGGCCCAAAGGGCAATTATGAAGGTCATTATGAAGTTGTTCAAGCACAAACAAATAACTTACTTGACAAACAACCAAGCGGTCTTCTTCCACTATATGTACAAAGGAGAACCAATTAATTGGGCAAACAAGTTCTATTTGCAAGCAAGGGTCCTTCTTGCAAATAGAAGATAGTGGAGTGACTTATCTAGCATCCTTTGCAATCCATTTCTATATGGGTTTGAACTTGCTGACAAAGGTGGAGAGGAAGTAGTTCTTCAACCAATTCTAGCCAAATGGGTACTTCAATACCCAAATCAAGAGCAAGACCATGATCAAAAAGTATCAAGACATGGATGTGGAATTTGAAAAGATAGGGAGGTTTGTGTTAGTAGACAAAGAAGAAGAAGGTCTTTCATCAAAGACCAAGAAGAAGAAAGCTCCTCCAACAAAGACCAAAATGCCATCCAAGTGAGCCCAACAAAATGTCTCTTTGGAAGAAGAAGTTGGAAGTGAGGAAGAAGAAGATGGATTGTTCACCATCCATGACTTAGAAGTAAACTCAACAGAGGAGTAGACCCATATCAAGATGTATAAATTGGCTCTGAATCTAGATCCAAGCAAATAATAGGTAAATTGCCCCAAACATGAAGGATAAAATATCATCTCAGAGCACCTCCTTGTCTTGAACCAGAATCCAATACAGTTGAACCAAAACCAAAAGGAGAGAAGGCCCATGTGGAGATAGAATTTTTGACCAAAAACTCCATAGGAGAACTGGTCAATATTGAGACCAAAGTTTGTGATCTGCCCAAAGCCAAATGCACTCTTCTATTGAAAACAACTGTTAAAGAAGGAGTCAAAGCACCTCAAGGGACTTTGGTACATACATGAGAAGGAGCAATCTTTATCATCCATTTGGTGGGAGTAGTGTTACAATTTATGGAGCTACTTCCTCCCTATACTAGGAGAACTACCAAGACATAACCAATTTTATAACATTGGTGACATAAATATACAAGAAATTGTACATGACAAACAACACCAAAGTAAAGACAAAGGAAGAACTAGCCAAGGTTTACAAAAAAGAAGCTAAGAAGGTGAATGCATTCACCCAAGACCTTTATGGAGAATGACATGAATGTATGCCTCCTTTGCTATGAGTCAACAAGAGCAAGAGAAAGAATTAGGGCAAGTGCAATTCAAGTTAGTGCAATTGCAAATGGAGAAGAAGGAGATGCAATTGAGGTACAAAGACCAGTTGCAAGCAAGGGACAAAGAGTTAATTAGCATTTGCTCCAAATTAGAGAATGTCAAGGTAAGAATTATCACTCTTGATAAAAAAAAATGGCCAAATACCATGGAGAAGTTGGAGCACATGAGGGAAGTCCTCAAGAGGGAGAAGGCTAATTGAGAATCAAATTGCCCCAAATCTTAGATGAAGTAAAGAAGGAGGTGGGCATCTTGAACTAAAACTTGGAGGAAGAGAATGCAAAGGCCATCAAGCAACAGAAGAGGTGCTTCATCAGTTTGTATCCATGATGAAGTAAGAGGCCAAAGGGAAGGCCTTGAAGGCAAAGCTACACAATTTTAAGTTACATGTTCATGCTTAGAAGAGAATACATACAATGAGGAGTGCATGGACCAATTGGCAGTTTGGATAGGAAGTTCATAGAAGTTTGTGACACTTATCTATTATACATAACCAAATACTTAGAGTGGACCTAGGATTGGTTCTACATACTTAGAGGAAAATTTAGTAGCCCATGATTAGAGACCCCAACCAAAGACAATCCCCTTGAGGGAATTCCCTTAATAGCTATAGTTCATGAGTAGACCAGATATCTTTGGCCTTATGTATAATTTTTAGAAAGAAGGACTTTGGCCTTCCACCTCAACATTAGGAAGAATTCCTTTAATCTTGTACATATTTTCTACAAGGAAGGACTTTGGCTGCATACAAAATGCTTTGGCCGAGTACCACTTTGGAGTAATTCAAATTAACTTAATGGAAGACCTGAACACATATCAAAAGCTTAATTAGTTTAAAGAAAATAAGGATAAGATAAGATTAGATTCTAAGTATTTGATGCAGTATTAGGCTAAAGATTACCAAGAAACCCCTTGATTTTTTGGTAAAATAGGAATTGATATAAGGCTTTGGCCTAATAATCTACAAGTTCATTTTTTCATGCAACTTTGTGACTAAACCAAAGTTTAGTTCTTTGCAATTTGCTATTGCTTTGTCTTGAATGTTGGAGGGACACATATGTACAAGTAGAAGTGAGAAATTTTGCAATAAGAACACTAGTGTTGGAGTGCATAAGGATGGACTTGCACTTGATCAGGATGTATGATTCTTATGGGTTCCAAAGAAGCATAGTAATGCAAAGAGAAATCCATTGGGTTTGAGCATTGCCAATACCATAGAAACAAAAAGCAAGTGCATTAGGTTGACAAGAAGGCTCCTTTGGGGTCATGACTTTTGAGAAGTGTAGTCATGCCTTCATAGTCATAGTCATAGTCATAGTCTTTAGATAAAAGTGATCTTTGGCTCAAAGGAACCATCACCTTCAAGAATAACTCCTAATTTATAAACTCATAATTGCTAACTAAATATTTAATTTAATTTAGAATAATTTATGAGCATTGAATGTGATTTTTATTTTCATTTTCTGTAGTGCACCATAGTAATTGACACTACACTCTTCTAAAAGTGGTTTCTACCCAAAAAGTTAAAGAGGGAATAATAAAAAAGCTTTAGCTAGTGATACTTTCCCTTCACTTTTAGTCATTTTTAGTCACCCATATACTCAAGGGAATAGCATATTCTCACCAATTTTACTAGTATTTGGTTGAGTCACCATAAATTCTCAATAACTTGGTAAAATCTTTAGTTTGACTAGCTAATCCTAAGGAAGGGAATCATAGTACAATGGTCTTTCATATTTATATATATAGATGCTTATAAAAATGCTTATAAAGATCCTTATAATAAACTCTAAGAATATAAATATCTAAAGTCTTGATAAAGATAAGTCAAAGCTAACAATCTTATCATTACTCCTTTTCAGTTTCTATTGAACTTGGTAAAGGTAGTAGCCTTTGATACCTCATTGTTTTGAGCTAATTGAAATTTAAAGTCCAAGGATAAGATCTATTCAAATAGATTTTAAAAAATTTCTTTAAGAATTCCATCAAATATCCAAAAATAAATATTAGGATCTATCTTATCTAGCTCAAACTACTATTTAGAGATACCTCTAAATTATTTCTTTTAAAACTTAATTGCTATAACTAACTCAAGTACTCAATGATAACTAAATGTGAAATTTTATATAATAATATCTTATTTCTAATTTTCATTTTTAGTAGTTAATTGAGGTGGATAACAAGCTTAAGGATTAAGCTTATTCAATATAGAATATGTGTACTAAGTAGTAATAAATCCTCAACAGGAATCTAAAATCAAAGCCACATTCATTGTAAGCCACATTCACCCAATTGCTTTTATGAGAGTTAGGAAGAAGGAAGAAATCCACAAGAGCAATTCAAAGTGGAATTGGAAGTCATGATAAATAGCTCTAAACTATAGCAAATCCAAATCTTGTTGTAGAACCCTAGAGTTCTTTGGCTCCATCTCTCTTAGAGCTTTGGAAAGATGGAGTGAAGACAAATTGTGTTACATTGCTCTCATTAAAGGATGTTAGTCAATCTGATGATCTTTAGATATTGGACATTGGATTCCTTAACATTTACGATTGGGGGTTGTTTAACATCAAAAATATTTATCGAGCTCAAGGATCCTATTTTTGACTTGAATTCTTTCTACCTTCAAAGCAAACCCCATACTTGGACTACCAAAGTTTGAGCTTCAACACTCTAGACACTTAGAGTGAGAAAAAGCCAAAACATACTTGGGACTTCTTTGATTACTTTCTAGAAAAAGTAATTAAGCTTAAATGATTGAAGCTTAAAAGCTAGTAAATAATGAGATGAATAGAAAAAGTAAGTAAACTTAAATTATTAAAGCTTAAAAGCTAGTAAGCAATGATAAGAACTTGATATGATGGACCTATGATCCTTCAAAATTGCTTGCGACTGCTAGGTAATAAAATTAGTGATTAGAAATTTCAAGATATACTTAGAAAGTAATAAGGAACTTTTATCAAGGAACACTTAAAATGTACTTAAAAACCTTCAAAAGGAGTAGTAGTAGCAGTTTATTATAGAACTAAACAATAGTCTTCTAGACTTTGGAGGTAAGATGTTGAGAAAGTCACATAATGATTAAGTAACTTGGCTAGGAAGTTGCTTTGCTAGAAAATTAACTGCTATCTCCTCTAAGAAGTAAGCTTGTAGTTTTATCAAATATAAATAATAAGACAATAATAAATATCTATCATTTGGAATACATTACATCTAAGTCATCCATCTCTTCTTAGATCTCCTCCCTATGTATTATCCTCAAATGTTGTTCTTCTACAAAGCTTAAGTTTTTTTCTGTATATATAATCACTAAAAATTCCATCTTAATTTTTTTTTTCTAACTCTCCAAGTTCCAAAAGAAATTAGAGTTTGGATAGAGGCCATGCAACAATAGCACGTTCCAATATTTACTTTGATTCATGCAGCTAGTAGGGTAACAACAGAAGTTAATAAGACCTAAAAATCCTTGAAGTAACACCTCTTTTTGATAGATTGAATCTAATACATACTTTTTAATAACACATTATAAAATTACTCTTTTATCAAGTTTTTCTTATTTCATTATAGAATAAATCTGTGAATATATAGTTTGGCAAATTAAGTATGAGCTTTCACTTCAATAGTGCAAACAGTTTGCTACTTGCTTTCTGGTGTAGACATAATTACCAAATGACTCTCTATTTTGTAAACATTCCATAGAGAAATGTTTATATTAATTTGGGAGCTCCTTTAAATCAATAATGTATAAAGAAAACTAAAATTCCACTCAATATTAGTTCTTTCTTAGTTGATTTGGAAGATAATGAATTTGATTTGAAAATTTTTAGTTTCATATTCTTCTAAGATTTTGTAATATGTTTGTAAACTAAATTTTTCTCATAAATTGCTCCAATTTATTTACAATCCATATATTTATCAAATTCTACTTAAATATGAAAACTCAATGTAATATCAGTGTAAAATTGAAATTATAAATATTTTCCCTTTGGAACCCTCCATCTCCTCTTTTATATACTAAATTCCATAATGCTCAATATTAAGAATATTTTCCCTTCTTAAATGTAATCTTTATTCATATTTGCATCTTTTCCACTATTAAATTTAATTAAATAAAAACCTTTCCTTTGGATCATATTACCTCCAACTCTCATTATTCTTTCTTGGATTAAGGCTTTCAACCTTCCTTCTTTAACTCTAGTAACTTCATAGATAGAGTAATTCAAATCATAAAATACTTTCTTTATAAATTAGTATCTTTTCAACTTCACATAATTCTTCTTTATGAGTATCAAAATAATAATCCAGAGACCTTCTTCTTGTTGGTAGACTTCCTGATAAGAATACTTAACTCTATTATTGTTAGTGAGTTAACATATAAAAGCTCCTCATGTATCATTATCATCGTCTCTAATAGTGTCTCTCATAATGTGATTAATTTTGATATTATGTGAAAGGCTTCATTCTTTGTCTATATCATATAACATGTATTAGATAAATGTTAGCATACAAACTATATATTGAATGATTTATGTAGTTCATATACATAATTTCTAATTCCAAGTATTCTAGTTTCTAGTATAAACTAGAGTTTAGATGAATTTAGAGATTATAATTGTAATTATTTTTATATAAATTTATTATATTCTTTGATTACATAATAGATTAGATTTAAATAATATGTTATTATATGAACTAAGTTAAACCCTCTTTAATTTATTTTCTATATTTGGCATCTATTAGATGGGCAATGAATTTTTATAGATAAGTAAATAAATTATAATCATGGAACATTCTTTGCTTGAAAGTTTCAAAAGAATATAGTTTTGTTGAGAGTTATTACAAGAAAAATACAATAAAATCTATGATTGATAAAAAATCATAAGTAATAAGTAAGTAATAAAAGTCATAAGTAAAATTAATAATAAATTTAGATAAAATAAACATGAATTATTCTTAATTACAATTAAAAATAATTAACATATGATATCTAACTGAAATTTTCATATGTTTACTACAAAATGTAATTTTCCAACAATGAAAAATGATATTAGAGTATTCAAAGTACAATTGCAAGAAATAATAATGTAGAACTTGTTAGATTGTCACTAATTGTTGATTTATCTTAATTATATGGTATGCTGCTTATTATATAGCATACTTATCAAGCTTTAGAATCCTTATATATGTTTAGATAAAGATTCTAAGTGACAGATAAACATATATTTGGATATTATGGTAAATTTCCTTATAATTATTCATCTTAATCTATATGAGATTATTCCAGACCTCTTCATTCAAGATAAGTCATGTTGAAATATCAGAATGAATTGACTCATCATACATATATGTCATCTGAATTATGAAGAAGAATGTAAATGGTTTCTCTTCCACTAAACATGTTAGTAGTTAAATAAAAATATTTTAATTAATTACCTTGTGAAATATTCATAATCTATTTATTTTTAGAATTCTTTTTTTCTGTTAGACCTACAAGGTAATTCTTTTGTGGTGTATGCACATTTTTTAGAATTAATTTTATTTTTAGGTATATCTATTGTCTTACCAAGAAAAAATCTTTATACTCAATGTAATATACATATTATATAATATAGGATATTTAATATTTACCATCATCTATACATAGTTTAGAGATATAGAAATTGCTTTATGAAAAGTCAATATTTATTAGCATACTCTAAAGGTGAAGGACATTTTAACTCATGTAAAATTATTTATATTATGTAGGGTATTATATTTAAAGCTAAATTTTCTAAGACTTTTAATCTTGTAACTTCTTTTCCTTTTATGTTGAGTGTTATTTGTCAATTTATTCATACCTTTAGGGAGAGTGAGCTACCTGTTGATATTGGTCAAATTCAAGATTTTCTTTGAATTTAGGTTAACAACTTGCTAAATTAAGATTTTATAGTGTCAAGCTAACTAAGGATAAAATAGCTTCAACAAGTCATATTGTGGGTTAGCAAGGTGAGTATACTCAAAATTTAAGTAAAAATTTATTATTTAAGTGGTAGCTAAGGGGAATATTATATATAATGAAATATTCATAAAAATTTGGTTTTATAATTTCATGATTTCATTAATTTTATATAAATAAGGTCCATCAAGGTCACTCATTGCTTATGTAAAAGGATAGTAATTTTTATTTAATGTCTCATTTTATGTTACTCTACCTCTAAAAATAATCCAAAAATTTGTGATTTAATCTTACATGCATACTTGTAAGAACAAATAAAACTATCACCCTTACCAATTCTCTGACAAGCTAACAACTTATGTTTAATTATCAGTAAACATTTTATCTTCTTAAGCTAATAGATATTTACATAGGATTAGAATACTATACCTTGACATAGGTATATAAGAATGAGTTTATGTAATATTACTTACCAATAATCATTGGTATATAAATGAAAATATTATAAAAATTACAAAAGATTTAGAAAATGGTAACTATAAGAACAGTCAAGAAAATATTTCTGATGAGGAAATAATTCTCTCATATTCATCATAAATTGTACTACTAGATATAACATATATGATTGAGGATCACAACTAACAAGTTAGTCCATTAAATATCAATATTGATAAATAAAATAAAAATATATATATAATGACTAAAATTTTTTTTATGAGTATAAAAAATTTAATGCAATTAATTTATTTCTATTATATTGTATAAATTATTATGTATAACCATTTTTACACATTAAAGAACTTTTATATTGAAATTTTATGGTAATTGTGAAATAATTATTGATATTGATTAAGAGAAGGTTAAAGTTATATAGCAATAAATAACCAAAAGCTTGCTCATACTAGTAAATTGTTAGCCAAGGCCTTGGATAGGCCAAAGACTTTATTGACTGCTTAGAAACATAGAAATTACAAGGTTCATTGGTGATAATATAGCTCATTGAATGATGTTCATTGGGAAAAGGTGTGATAAAAGATTATCAAATTTATATCATCAATGCTTGTTTTGTTCATTTGTAATAGGTATGATAAAAAAGTAACAAGTTTGTACCATAAATGCTTGTTTTTTTCAACGTCTATAAATTCACCAAGAAGATCCTTGTTTAAGGCTCAATGAGGCTCATTTCAAGGCAAATGGAGCTGGTCTAATGATGGATAATTGAGGAGGCAAAGTAATATTTTTTGAACCTCAAATGACCTACTAAAACGATCTCACTTAGAAATTAAGAAGGCTGACTCAACCACTTCACTTGGTAAAAATTCATTTGTACCAAATTTTCTTAGGGAGGGAGGGATATCCTTGACTTTATATAGGCAAACAATGATCTGGTATTGGTTGTCCAACTTAGGTTATATTATACTATGAGATGTGGATTATTAGTCACATCGTGTCCATTGCTTTGGAATAAGATAAGAAAAGTAAACTAGAGTGAAGAATTTGGAGAAGGAGCTAAAAGACTGGTAAAGATGAGACTCAAGTTTAGGGTGTCTACTTTTCTAATGTTAAAATTAGATTATCATAAGTTGAGTTATAAATTTTTTATCTCTTATTATGCAAATATATCATCAAATGTGTTCAATAAAAGCATGTAATAATCAAATACTAGCATTAATTATTACATAAAAGATTATTTGAAATTGGTCTTAATTGGTAGTGGATTCAATGAGGTCTTCAGCTTGTCACTAGCATCCTCAATAATAAGGTTAATACTTTATGTGAATCATTTTAAAGAAGTAACAAGTTGGAACAGGGTGAAGCACATTGTGAGCTTTACCATGGTATGATAAGCCCATAATGTGCCTACTAGTTTTTTGTCCCGGTTGGTTAGGTTTGAACTCACAATTTTTATTGAGTATGGTTAGCAAAGTACCATTGACTTGTTCAACTTGATAATTTACTTGTAGGTGATAATGGGTTGAGCAATGGTGATGAATCTTGTAAGTGGTGGTCAAATCTTGCACACCTTTGTTGATGAAGTCTAACACATTGTCCATGATAATGAATAGTAGAACACCAAATCTAGAGATAATATTCTTATGTAGAAATTATATGGTGACCAATGCAAAATTATTGATGAAGACCTTAGCTTCAGCCCATTATGTTATGTAATTGACCATAGTAATGATGTAATGGTGCCTTGTTCTACGTGTTGTGGGATTGACAAGTCCTATGAAATCTATTCCCCAGTTTTGGAACAATTGAGAGGCAAAGACCAATTGGAGGTATATGTGGTACTTGGATAATAGCTTACACATGTATTGACAAGAATCACACATGTGGGCATAACAATTGGTGCCTTAAGAGATAGATGACCACTAGTATCCGACAAGATACACTTTTTGTATACTAGTCTCACCAAAGAAATGCCCACCAGAGTTGTTAAGTGGCACACTTTCATTACTTCCTTTGTGCTTATGCACTATCAAAGCACCTTGTCAATGCACATTCTATACAATTTTCCTTGCAATATAGTAGAAGGAAGGGCTAACATGTGAGATGATTTGTGTTGAGCTTTTTTTAGTCAAAAGGCATGTTGCTCATAGAGAGATCATGATGAATTTGGATCATCCAAGATGATTGTGTGGTCAAGCTTTGATGCACATAGAACAAGTAGAAATCTACAAAATTCATGATAAGGAAGCAATATGTGAGAGGCCCTAGAATATGGGAGAGGAAATCTGCATTATCATGAGATTTCCTAGCATGGTATTCTATCATAAAAGAGAATTCATGCAAGAGTAACATCTAGTAAGCTAGTCTTCCTCCATGACATGGTTTATTGACTAGACATTTAAGGGCTTCATGGTCTGCATGGTATAGCTCATTCTCTCAACATTGAGAGAATGGGCTAGAATGATATGGGTATGTAGAATAATAAGACAAAATTAGGTAGGCCATTAATGCAAAGGTGGTGCATTGAAATACTTAAGCAGACAAGTATATATTAGAATATAAAATTAGGAGCCAATTGGCATTAATGAGGTAGCATTGAAAGGAGATGGCCACTGAATATATATATATATATATATATATATATATATATATATATATATATATATATATATATATATATATATATATATATATATATATATATATATAGGTATAAAATATATTCTTTAGGGTTTAGCCCCCAAGTATAAAAGGGACCTTCATCCATTATATGGTGGTTGGTTGATTGATGAAGGTGATTGAATTAGTCTGGAATCAATTGATAGCCACTATAGGAATAAGAAGCAATACTTGGGCTAAGAGAGGAGGAGCCAAGAGTAATAAGGGCTCTCCTTGCCATGCAAAGACAAGAATGGTCCTTTGTGTAAAGTGACAGCCCACCCTAAGGGTTATAAAGCTTAAATGCCTTGCCTTATGTGGTTCTTGATGTATGGATGCACCCTTGTATGACTTCATGTTCTTGTTTATCCCTGCTAACTTGTAATTCCACTATTGGATATCCTATATTCTTCAAATTAGCATAAGGATTGGTGTAATACTGCAAGGACAAGAGAAAACACAGATTTCACACTCAAACATTCGATGCCGCAAAGGAGCACCTTCTCTTTATTATATAGACAAAGTGGATCTCCTCCAAGGAAGCTCCACCATAGGATTAGGGACATAGATAGGTGACATGTCAGCAAGCTCCACCCTTGGATTACTTACTTGGATGGGTGACATGTCTGGTCTAGGTCCTATGTGGTTGGTCAAAAAAGCTTTGACCGGAGGGAATCTTTTAGGGAATCTTCCTCTAGGAATCTCAGAATCAAGTGAGTAAGGTACCATTGGAAATCTCTTGATGAGAAAAAGCAGGGGGAGGGTAGGCCAGCCTTCTCTTTGTTGGGGGGGGGGGGGGTCTGCACATTTTCAAGGCCTAATTCATCCGTTTAGGCCTCCAAAATTGCCTTCAAAGATTTCAGGCATATTTTGGTTCCTACTCTATTAGTAGAAGTCCTCTTTTGGTGATCCCACTTTCTGATCTGTTTAGTCCATCATGTGTAACATCTTTCCAGATGTTACCAAACCAATTCTCACCTTTAAATCATATGTCTAGCTATTGGTTCTAAGGTTCTCAAGTCTATTTTGGTTTCTACTCTATTAGTAGAAGTACTCTTTTGGTGATAATTCTATTTGATCTATTTTTACCATCATGTATAACATCATTCTAGATGTTACCAAACCAAATTTCACATCTAGATCATATGGCTAACTCTTGGTATTACAATTGGTGAGTAGAGAGTGAGAATTGAGAAGGCAAGTAGGCTCTCAAGGATGACAAACCTATGAGCCATTACCAAGGTTAAGTATCATAAGGTAGACCTGGTCCCGCAAGACGGCTATGTGTACTACAAGAATCTTGCTCTCAATTCCTCATTGAGCCCAAAGAAGGGCATCTACGTAGGGGCTATCTCACAATTCCTCTATCTTGCAATGTCATGTCATAAATCCTACCCAAAGGCATGAGGCAATAGCAATCTGGTTGTAGCCAGAATATTTTTCCATGAACAAGAAGCATTGGATGCATGCAACCTTGTCCAATAATGTATCTATGAATGAGATCAAAAAGGGGTCCAAGATGGTTTGGGTGTTTACTTTTTGAAAATCAACACATATCCACACCTTGCATGTATCCTTCATTGGGAATACTAAGATCTGCAAAGCCCACTCTATTTTGTCAATAAGATATATGAACATGCACTTGAGTAGTTGTTGAGTTTGCCCCGCACCTTTTGAAAGTAACTTGGGTTCAACCAGTAAGGTTTGGACCTAATGGGGGTGGCATTTGGATGAAGTAACTCTGATGTTGACAGATTTTACTAAGGATCAACACCTAAAAGTTCTATATAGTCATAGGAAAACATGTCTCAAAACTTGGAAAAGAGAGTTTGATAAGCGAGTTGGTCTTTTTTGGCATGTTGGTGTTGATCTTCACATGTTTTGGTTCTTTGTTGGCTCGTGAAATGTCTAAGTCATGGAACTTTTTTGCAACCTAAATGTGAAGAGGAATAGGTTTGGAGGGCAATTTGGGAAGTTTCTCCAAGAAATATCATTGTAGCATGTCTTTGGTAATTTTTTAATGTAGACAATGCCATTCCTATTCCTTCAATAGTTTCTTTGTAGGCTTGAGGTGTTATCTATCACAATAGAAAGTTTGTGTGTCAATGCTAGGTCTATCTATAGGAGTGATGAATGGTCATTTATTGGTTTAGAAGGAATTTAATTTTGAAGTGCAAAAGTTGGAATGACTTTTGTTTGTAGAAAAAGGGTGTTGTCAAGAAGAGATCCATCAAGATGAAGACATTCCTACTCAATTTACTCATCTTGGCAGTCAATACCATCCTTGATGTAGAAATATGATGTAGTCAAGGCTTCACAAGTATGCTCCTTTGTGTAAGGCAACGGAAAATTTTTTTGGTGGTAGGTAGGGTTGTTAGGGTTAGTAGAGTTGTCCTTTGAGTTGGAGGGTGTGTTGTCAAGTGTTTGGGAAGTGGGCATGTCAAGCACATATTGTGGTTTAGGGAATTTGAGTGAGAAACCGATGAGAAGGTTATTAGGGAGAGAGGCTTCAATGATTTTTTGTATGGTAAAGCCACTCATCTCCACCTCCATAATGAACAAAAAATTAGCAATAGCGTTTGCAAGTTCTTCATTGCTATTAGCATTAGTGGGACTTCATGCATCAATGTTGAAATTATGTTTTCCTTGTTGAGCTAAACTTGAAATTTGTTATGTTGGGTACAATGGAAGTTACAAGTGCTTAGATTTTCTTCCAAAGGTCAATTTTCCTATTTGCTAGGAGGTGATGACATTAGCCTCTACCAACCATGGAATGCCTAAAAATAGGGAGAATTGTGCTAGGGCAAGTGTGTCCATGATTAGGTAATCAACTAAGAAGGTGTGCTTGCCAATGAGGGTTGGAATCTTTAATAATAGGCCAAGGGAGCAATATTGTCTCCCATCAACATTGCTCCCTTGAAAAAGACTGCTACTCTCCTCCAAAGGAGAGTAGCAATCTTTGTCATTCCCCCAAGCCCTAGTGTCTCCATGAATCTCCTTGTTATGATATTTACTAAAGATTTTGAGTCTATGCAACAGTGCTGAATGACATTTCCTTCAATTGTAATGGGAATATTTGGATCATGGACCTTGGTGTATAATTCATAGAGATTTGGTGATCTTGGGTCTACAAAAGTAGTGTATGAGCTTTTTGGTGCCAAGTTCTATGTGCAATCTTGAGTTGGGGAGTGTGAGCTACTTGCAATTGAAGGTGTGATTGAATCTCAGTGGTCTTGTTGAGGGTGATGTGGGGTTTGGGATGATTTTTTGATCAACGGTTCCTTGAAGCATACTACGGGTTGCTCCTTTAAGAGAAATTTCTGAAGTTTTCTATGTTTTATAGGAGATACTTTGTAGAGCTGTTTGAAATTAATGCTGGCTTTTATATTAACCAAGTCATTCATGATGTCATAGTGATGTATGACATAACTAGGTGGTTGCCTTGCAAGTGTGTCAAACATAGGGACCACTGTCTTGTACATTCCCAAGACCGGCTGAGTAGTTTCTTCTTATATGGTTTCTTCATAAAAATTTTTTAGAGTAGCTCTCAAAGTTGGAGGTACTATCCAGATCAGGTACAACATAAATGTGGGATCAAGCTGTAAGGACGATAGTTGCCTTTGCAAATGAATTTCCATTGGTGGAAGTTGCTTCTCTTGAGATGAGAACATCTTTTACTCCAATGAAATGCAAAATCCCACTAGGACCAACATTATTGTGTGGATTTTTTTGTATAGGTACTTGCAGTATTTGTGTTATAAAGTTCATGAAATGTAGGTATTGTGCCATAATGTAGAGGACAAAGCAAAATGCACAATGAAACGGCTTGTTGGGACATTGATTTGCATATTGATTCTAATTGCAAATGTGATAGTGTATATTGGGTCTAAGTGGTCCCTATCCTTGTCCATTTCCTTGTACACCTCAAAAAGGTGGGTCATGTAAGTCTTGGTTGAAGTTGTTATGATGTGGGATGACATCCACAACATGCATCCTTCCTTCTCAAGTTTCATGGCATCTTTGTAGTGTTCTGCAATTTGCCATGACGTGCCCATACATCCCACAATGGACACAAAAATTTAGAATATCTAGAGTAGCACATTGAGCATTGGTGTGGTCTTGTCCCATATAGCAGGTACAAGAGATTTCTCCTGGGCCAGCAATGTTAACAGATTTGTTTCAGACAGATGTTAATAGATGGTAACGAAGACTCTTGAAACATTCCAACTTGATTGGGATATTCTTCATTTCAATTGTTGTTATAGGAAGCAAGGTAGCTACATGAGCAAGTAGGGCCATAGGAGCAAGTAGAACTACAAGCAATTGATCATATACAAGCATTGCTTGTGATACCATGTAATACTCTAAGGACAAGAGAAAGAGAAAACATAGATTACACTCAACATTCGGTGCCCCAAAGGAGCACCTTCTCTTTATTATATAGACAATGAGGATCTCCTCCAAGGAAGCTCCACCATAGGATTAGGCACACAGATAGGTGACATTTTAGCAAGCTCCACCTTTGGATTACTTACTTGGATGGGTGACATGTCGGTCTAGGTCCTATCTGGTTGGTCAAACAAGCTTTGACCAAAGGGAATCTTTTAGGGAATCTTCCTATAGGAGTCTCCGAATCACATGAGTAAGGTACCATTGGAAAGCTATTGACAAGACAAACCAAGGAGGAGGAAAGGCCAGCCTTTCATCTGTTTTTGGGGGGGGGGGGGGAGGGGGGGGGGGGGGGGGAGGGAATTTGCACATTTTTGAGGTCTAATTCACCCGTTTAGGCCTCCGAAATTGCCTTCAAAGATTTCAAGCATATTTTGGTTCCTACTCTATTAGTAGATATCCCCTTTTGGTGATACCTCTTTCTGATCTATTTAGTCCATCATGTGTAACATCCTTCCAGATGCTACCAAACCAATTCTCACATTTAAATCATATGTTTAGCTATTGGTTCTAAGGTTCTCAAGTCTATTTCGATTTATGCTCTATTAGTAGAAGTACTCTTTGGTGATACTTCTATCTGATCTATTTTGATCATCATGTGTAACGTCATTCTAGATATTACCAAACCAAATTTCACATCTAGATCATATGGCTAGCTCTTGGTATTTACATACCTCCCTCCTTTTAAAATGCAACGTCCTTGTTGTGCAATTGTTGCTCAAATGCTTGCACCAACACCGGTGCATGTGTCAAATTGGCAATGGGCTCCCATGTTACTTCATAGAGGGGGTAACCTTTCCACTATACTAGATAGTCCACCCGGGGATGGTGAGTACCACACATGTGTTTTTGGAGAATACGCTCCACTTCATATTCCTATGTGCCATCAATGAGTGTCGGACAAGGTCGAATGTCTTGTGTAGAATGACCTTGGTCTGATAGGGAAGCATATTTACATAGTAGGGAAACATGGAACACTGGATGGATCTTCATGTGTGGTAGTAGCTCAAGATGATAGGCCACAACGCCGATACAATGAAGAATCAAGAAAGGCCCAATAAAACGAGGTCTGAGCTTACAAGGTCCAACTAATGTGAGGTTGGTTGTCAATAGCCACACTTGATCCCTAACATTGAACTCCATGTGCCTACGGTGTGCATCAGCATACTGCTTCTGTCGATTTTGTGCAATCTATAATCTGTGCTTGGCGCTCTTCACACCGTGTTGGATTCTAGAAACAAATGTGTTGACTGCATCGACCTTGGTAGCCACTGGACAGATCTTCATCAAGCTAGAAGGTGTGAAGGGATGCTCACCATCCATGAGGAAGAACGGAGTGACCTGGATAGATGCATTCACTGAATTGTTGTAAGCAAATTCCACCAACGGGAGTAGGGTGTCCGCTCTTTTAAGATGAAGCCGTGTAACATGTCTTCAATTGTACGATTAGCCTGCTCTGTTTGGCCATCTATCTGTGGGTAGTAAGCTGTGGACATGGCCAACTTGGTTTTGGAGAAACCAAAAAGTGTTTGCCAAAACAAGTTGGTGAATTGAGTGCCTCTATCGATGATAAGTACTCTAGACAAGCCATGGTGAAAGAAGACTGCATCTAAGTATAATTGAGCTATTTGTGGAGCGGTCACATCCTTGGTGGTAGGGCTTACATGAATCATTTTGCTGAGCCGGTCCACAAAGACCATGATGGAGTCAAACCCTGAGGTAGTCTTGGGTAATTCACATATCTTGAGATCCATACTCACTTGTTCCCAACGTTGGGTAGGCATGGGGAGAGGTTGAAAGAGCCCTGCAGGAGCTTGATTAGAAGCTTTGTTATGTTGACAAAGTAGGCAACTGCACACGTAGTCCATCACATTGTTGCTCATCTTGGGCCAATAGTAATAGCGTTGGACTGCATCCAAGGTCTTGTCCACTCCGACATGACCTACAATGGCCGAATCATGACATTCCGCTAGAATGGTGGTACATAACTTTGGGACATTTGGGGTCCATAATCTGCCATCACGAAAGGTGAGTCCTTGGGTGCTAGTGATGCCTTTGGATGATTGCACTTCTACAATCTACGGATCAGTTTTTGTAGTAGCCAGAACCTCTGGCCAGAATTCAAGGTTAATCTTAACCTCTGTCACCAAGTTGTTTGCCATTGGCATGCGGGTGAATGTATCTGCAAGTTGTTTCTTACCTTCCACATAGGTGATTGACATGTTGAAGCGTTGTCTCCACTCTGCCTACCAAATTTGGCAACAAGATAGATCCTTCTGCGTCTTGAGGTAGACTAGAGGTTTGTAGTCTGTCTCTACTACAAATGCCTTCTTGCTCAGATAGTGCTTCCAATGCTTCATTGCCAGAACAATTGCCAACTCTTCTTGTTCTGTGGTGTGGTATTTGTGCTCTATTTGAGAGAAATATGCAATTGGATGCCATCCATCATGCCACTCTTGTTGTAGGACTGTTCCTACTACTATGCCTGATGCATCTATAGCCAACTTGATTGGTTGTTTTGGGTCAAACCACTTCAAGATTGGTGCATGTAGCAAGGTGGCTTTCAATTCTTGAAAGGCCAACTCTTGTGCGGTTCCCCATGTCCACTTCTTCCCCTTGCCAAGTAGTGCCATTAAAGGCTGTGCAACCTTGGAGAAGTCCTTGATAAATCTATGATAGAATCCTGTCAACCCCAAGAAGCTCTTGAGTTGAGTCTGATCTTCTAAGGCACGCCATTTTTGAATGACCTCTATTTTATCTTTCAATACTTGAATGCCCTCTGCACTTACTCTATGCCCCAAGTAGTCTACTTCATACTTGCCAAACTTGCACTTTGAGATTTTGGAATCTACAAGACCTCTCGTAGATGTTGTTTGTGTTCCATCATTGTGCTAATGTATAAGACTAAGATATTGTCCAAGAAGACGATAACAGACTTATCCAAGTATGGACGAAATATGTCATTCATTAGACTCATGAAAGTGACAGGTGCATTGGTGAGGCCAAAAGGCATCACAAGATACTCGAAGTAGCCAAACCTAGTTCAAAAGGCAGTTTTGTACACATCCTCCTCTGCAATTTGGATTTGATTGTAACCGCTCCGCAAGTCCAATTTGATGAAGTATTGCGCTCCATGGAGTTGATCAAAAATGTCATCCATGCAAGGTAAGGGGTATTTTTTCCTTCACTGTTTGCTGATTGAGACCTCGATAGTCAATGCACATGCGCATTGTACCATCCTTCTTCTTCAGAAACAAGACAAGAGCATCATATGGTGATATGCTAGGTTGGATGAACCCCTTTTGTAACATCTCCTCAATTTGAGTCTTACACTCCTCCAACTCATGAGGTGATAGGCGATATGGGGCCTTACAAGGAGGTGTCTTCCCCGGGAGTGTCTCAATTTTATGATCTACTCTCCTTTTTGGTGGTAATCTTGAGGGTAGATCATCGAGAAAGACATCTTGAAATTCATCCACCACAGCCTTCAATATCTCAAGAACTTGTCCATTGAGCTGTGCACTCTGGACTTCTCTTATAAGACCCATGAAACATGTATCGGTCTGACAGACAGTTGCCGTCCCTATGACATATAGAGGCTGATCCTGCCTGGGTGATTTTTCTTTAACCCCAATGATTGATCATTTATGGGTTCTCACTACTTTCTTCATCCAATCTACCATAGGGTTGTAATGCTCCATCCATGGCATGCCTAAGATTGCATCATAACAAGCTAATTGTATCACTCGCCACTCAATTACTTCTTGATATTCTCCTATAGAGAGTGTTACCCATCTAGGTAATGATTCAATCCTCTTTGTTTGCCCATTAGGCAACTCTACTTCTTCACTCTTATCTCTCTCTAGATCCATTCCCAATCTTATTGCAACAAAGCAAGATAAGAAATTCTATATTGCTCACAAATCGATTAATACTCTCACTTGATTGCCTTCTAGGACTCCATTCACGATAATCAATTGTGAGGTTGCCTTTTGAGATCTTTGCGCATTAGTCTTCTTCATTCTCTTGCTTCTCTTCTTCCTTCTTGAGCCAGTTAGGCCGCAAGGTACATTTATTGGAAATCTTTGTTTTCCAAAGTGATTTCCACCTCCTCCTCTTTAATGTGCCTCTCCATATTGTTCAAAGATTGCCTGTACGAAGGCCGGGGGCCTCTAGGGAAACGAGTGCAACAGTTGGTAGATATGTGCCCAATACGGCCACAATTGTAACAATGGCGTTGTTTTCCTTGAGTTCATTCTCCTTGGGGGACTCCATCTCTTTGTTCTTCTACCCATCTACGCTCCCCTTGAAGTGGTCATGCTCCTCGATCTCAAAATCAAAGGTTATCCAATTCCATCTATACTGGTTCACCCATGTGTGGCATTTCTGCCCAATAATGTTGAGGTGGAACTACTCCTTCACCTCCACCCAATGCTCTTGCTATTCTCTACGCACAAGCAATGGCTTCAAATACCATGCAAGGATTTTGCACCATGACTTTTTGGCAAATCTGCTCCGTTAACCCTCATTTGAAATTATCAAGAGCCTCTGCTGGACTCATTATTATGACTTGTAGATCCAGAAATGCCTCCACATACTCTTGTATACTATTTTTCTATCTCAATCCCCATAGTCGAGTTTGAGCCATTTGCACAAAATCCACCGATTGGAAATTCTTCAGCAATCCTTCTTGCATTGCTGTCCATGTGACCTCCCTTCTCTCGGCCAACATGGATCATTCCCAAGCATCATACCATGTGAGGGCTTTATTGGTCAAGTACTTACATGCAAACATGCCTGCAACATGCTCAATGATATCTGTTGAGAACAATCAGAAATATAGATTCATTCTTGAGATCCAATTTCCACTACTCTCATCATACGCTGCCCCTTGTAAGGCTCGATGTTGCAGGTCTTTTTCATCCGGAGTAGCAATGTGGCTTCATTGTTGATAGATTTCGTAGGCACAAGTGCCTCTCCAAGTACTTCAATCACACGTATTGGGTTTTGAGATGGCTCTTCTTCTTGCATGGCTTGACTGTTCCTGAGGATTTGCACTTGACTTTGTAATGTCTCTATGGTCATCTTAATCTCTTGAAATTCATTCAACATCCCTTGAATTCCTTGCACCAGCTCCATGGTTCCTGCAACAGTCAATTGCTAATGTCTACTTCAATATAGAGTCAATATGCCACTCTGGATGGTGCAGAAACTATCGGAACTACCATTGGGACCTTAGAAGCTATCACTAGTTGATAATACTCCTTGCCAAAATTCCTAACCACAAAATCTCTACACATCACTTTCAATCTCACGACATAACGGATCTTTACTTGAGTGTTGAAAGGGAGAGGATTTGGGACATTCACATCCATATTATCATAATAGAATGTAGATTGTCAAATCCCACCCTTAGTCATATATCACAATAGGTAGAATCACTAGGCTTGGTGAGTTCATGACCTTATCTATGAATTTTGCGCCAAAGTGATAACTAGCGATACCCTCAATTGCTCATGCTAGATGTACATAACCTTGATGTGGAATGGATTCGTGAATGGAAGGCTAGGTGCAAGAAATTGTCCTCCTGGTGCATCCATCCCGTCTGCTCTCTAAATTCCTTCCTAAGTCTAGCAATTACTCTATGTTCTCTACCTCAAATTACTCAATTTCAGTAGTTCGTGTTCTTCCAAGAGGGGTGATACACTCTCTTGGACTAAGACACTTGCTTTGATACCATTGTAATACTCCAAGGACAAGAAAAGAGAGAAAACACAGATTACACACTCAACATTTGGTGCCCCAAAGGATCACCTTCTCTTTATTATATAGACAAAGAGGATCTCCTCTAAGGAAGCTCCACCATAGGATTAGGCACACAGATAGTTGACATGTCAGCAAGCTCCACCATAGGATTAGGCACACAGATAGGTGACATGTCAGCAAGCTCCACCCTTGGATTACTTACTTGGATGGGTGACATGTTGGTCTAGGTCCTATCTGGTTGGTCAAACAAGCTTTGACCAAAGGGAATATTTTAGGGAATCTTCATGTAGGAGTCTCCAAATCACGTAAGGTACTATTGGAAAGCTCTTGATGAGACAAACCAAGAGGGAAGGAAGGCCAGCCTTTCCTCCATTGAAAGGGGGGGGGGGGGGGGGGTGGGGAGGGGAGTTCCACATACAAATAGTCAGATTGGGGAGAGCCATGAGTAGAAACATAAATATTTTGTAGTACACTTCCTTTGAATCTTGGGATGATAGAGCTGGGGTCTGGCAAGGTCATATCCAACTTGTTAGTTTGAGTCCAACAGTGTGGTTCCTTGAAGGCTTGGGTTAGATTTGTAGCCTTGCTGTAGTTGAATTTTTTTTGAATATCCTTGAGTAGAACATCCTTAAACCAATTGAGGGTTTTTGTAGGGTCTAGAGTTGGAGTTATCATTGATGCTATGTATTGGAATCTTTGAATAAATGCTTGTATGGTTTTGTTGTGTCTTTTGCATAGTCGGTTTATTTTGTCCCTTAGTTGTTCTTGCTGTGTAGGCAAGATGTATTCATATTGCCTTTCTTCTTATATCAATGCATAGCTCATCCTTGTAGTAGGAGCAAGGCTGCTAAACCAATGTTGAGTGATTCCAATAAAGCATTAGCCAGTCTATTGAGCCATTGCTACATCATCCATGATGTTCTATGCCATACATACATTCTTGTAAGAATGACTCAAAATGAACACTTGTAAGAATGAATCAAAATCTCCTTGTCTTTTGAACACTACTGTACCCATAGGTATGCAATTGTTCCACCCCCTAAGGTCAAAATCATTGTAGATGAGGCTACTAGAATTGTAGGTGTCAGAATTAAGGCTGAAGGTGTTGTTGGCTGCAATGCCAAAGTGGAGGGGATCCCTTGAGCAAAAGTACTTCCATCAATGGAACTATTGCTTGAAGTTGGGAGTTTGAAATGTTATTGGTGAATAATGTAGGTAATGTTTCCTCTTGATTAAGAAGTGTCTTCTTTGTTGATTTGGAAGGTAATGCACCTTCTTGATTGAAAGTAATAGTATTTCCACAAACTAGATGTGATACTTTTCTTTACATTGTGCATGTGTTTCTTGTGGGGCTAAGAGGTAATGTGCCCCCAAACCAAAAATGATGGCACTTGTAGCTATGAGATATAATGCTTCTCTCAACTCAAAAGTTGGTATAGTTCTTAACATGGGAGGGAATTCTTCTCCCAAAAAAACACAGCTGCATCTTCACCTAGTGGTAGTGAATACCAATGGCCAGTGCAAGTTGTAGAAGGGAGTGGAGAGGACATGCAAGTTAGCTGGTAGTGGTGCCAAAAGTGTATTTGTGCATGACCTAACCCATAGTTAGGCTATGGGACACTACAGGACAAAGAAATTGTGGTACAGCCCTTATGTGGCTGGCCCTTCTCCAGGCTTGGGGAGGAACTATGAGTAGGATTCTTGTAGTGTACATAGTTGTATTGTAGGGCCAGGTATACCATAGGACACTTAACCTTGGAGATAGCTCAATGGTCTATCATCCATGAGATCCCATTAGCTTCCTTGGTTGTCACTCTCTGCTCAATAATTCTCATGCTATTGAAAGACTATAGGTCATCCTATAGTGGGGTCATAGTTTAGCAATGATTAACAAAACACCAATTCATACAAGTTTCATATCAACTATAACATCCATATAATAAGTTGAAAGCCACAATAGACAAGGTGCTTAAGCTTTATATTCCTTGGGTGCAAGTTGTCACTTTACAATGGAGGATCATCCCCTACCTTGCAAGGAACATCTTAATGCTATGAGATCCTCCTTCCTCTACTCACGTCCTTCTCCTTACTCTCTATTAAGTGGCTGACAATCAATTCTTGAGAACTCTTTACACTAATACCAACAATGATCAATCCCACCATAGTAGACTAAGCCCTCTTTTATATGTGGAGTCAAACCCTAAAAATAATTTTTATCTCCCTCACACTCCTTCCTCCATGGTGGCCATCTCCTTCAAATGCCACTCCCATCAATGCAAATTGGCTCCAAATCCTTTATTCTAATCTAGATTATACACTTAAGTGCATTAGTGCACCACCTTTGCATTTATTATCCATTCAATTTTGTCCTCCTATATTACATACACATAGCATTCTTTGCTCATTCTCTTGTTTGTCTTGTAGAGAGAATCCTGCAACTACTCACCTATAATAGAAGTCCCGCAGCACAATTCCCACAACATTGACTTACCCATAGCTGACATAGCCCTTAGCATTCACTTTGCTTGGATGACATGCGTGCCTCACTAAAGGACTTCTCCTCAGAGGAGAGCTACTTCCATTGCTTGAAGAACAAAAGGCTGAATGGAGTGCTTTGGACCAAGAAAGTCAAGGAGGACCAGCTCAAAGCACTTTCAACAACTAGAGGAGACCCCAACATTGTTCAAGGATATGCTAAATGAAGAAGGAGTAGTGCATGCCTTACAAAAGAAATGCCATGAACTGAAGATGCAGGTCCAGTGATTGCAAAACCAGGCCTATGAAGAAGAAAGAATGAACATCTTATCCTTGCATTTCAAGGAGCACTCAAACAAGAAATTTAACAAAGTGTGCCAGACCTTCTTGCTAGAGATAGCTAAGTATCAGCCACATAGTGACCAATTAGTTAGATATTTGAGAATTGATGCGTAGTCCTTCAGTAGTTACAACCCAAGGCACTCCTCTGAGGTAAAGTCCTTTGGTGAGGCACGCATGTCATCCAAGCAAAGTGACCAAGTGAAAGAGTTTTGCTACTTCTTCTTTCACTAGGTCTTGTTTGGCCTTTCAAATGTAGAATTGTTTATGCATGTTCTTGATTAGGGTAGTTTAGTTACAATATTTGGGCAGTCAATTTAGTATTAAGGCAACAACAACACCTCCATGATCTACAAAGTGACTCCTCTTGGAATGTATGATGAAGTTAAATCCCTCTTGGACCGGCACTAGCTTTGAAGTTGTTGGTGCCTCTTCCACCTTAAGTTTTGTTTCTGGTGCAAACATAGGAAGGTTAGCTTCAATGTCAACTTCCTCCTCTTCTTTTGGATGATCGGTGATGCAGTCTTCTTCTTTTGGGCGGTCTTTTGGCCTCCTTCTCCTTTACATGCCAAGTTTCTTGGTCCTTCAAGCACTTTGCTTGATCTTGGGTTTCTATTATGGCTCCTTCTTTCACAATTGGACTTAGTGGTACCTATTTGGCACTACTGCCCCTTCCATGCGTGCTCTTCTTCATCTATAGTGCACTCCTCTATATCTTGGTCCTGCAAATTTGAAGCAGATTGGACATCTTTCTTCTTCATCATCTTTGTCTCCTAAAGTTGAGGTCTATCCTTGTAGGGTGAAGGATCCTTGCTCCCTTTCTTCATCATCTTATTCTTTACTATCCTTGCTGTCATCTTTGGAAGAGTACATTTTGACAACCTGTGCATTGGCCTTCAACTTTGGTAGAGGAGGTGACTTCTTTTGTGGCGTGGTATTCTTCCTCTTTGCAGCTTTTGGCATGGCAAATTCTTCATCTACATGCACAAACTTTCTTGTCGCAACAAATTTAGCATTGGCAAGCCAATACTTAGCAATCTGGGTGGTTCCTTCAGGTTGTGCTTCAAAATAACCTGCAAGATGGAAATGCATAGGGAACCTATTCCTATCCTCCTTGGTCTGCAGGTTGGTTCCCATGTGGTAGTGAATGGAAAAAGGAGCAATGTAGGTGGCACCTCCTTTGTCCTCAAAATCTTGGTGCAGGAGCTTACATTGTCTATCAAACATTTCTGCCCAATCTACAAGCTCTCCTAAGTGCATATATTCAAAGAATACTGCCTCGCCATTGGTCAGGTAGGTGGTTCATTTCTGTTTGAAATTTTCATAAGTGTTTCTACAAAGGCTCTTCATGTAGGATCCTTGTAAATGGTCATACTCCACCCATTTTGTTTTGAACATTTACTATTGAAATGGCTCTTGACTTTGGTTGTAAGCTCTTTCTCTACAAACTTACTATATATTGTCATCACCCTTGCAACTCCAACATCCGGGCCATGAACCATTCACCAAGGATCTCTCATCCAATTGAGTGGGTTACCTCTCATTCCCCTTGAATTTTTCTATCATTTGCCCCTCATCTCATGGATCATGTAGAAGTCTGTCAACTCCTAATTGTAGAGAAGGAATCCCATATACTTGCTCCTAATCACATCCATTCTACAATACATTGCACATTTGTTTACAACCAGGGATTTAAGAATGGCCTCAGCCATTCTTAGATCCCTGGCTTTCTTTGATTCCTGTAAGCTTTTGGGATGATCACCATGGGTTCTACACAAGTAAGAGTGCTAAGATTTGTCCAAGACATTGTGCCAAGTACCTCACTTCACTCTGAGTACCCAAAACCACCTTGAGTGCCACTCTCAATAACCAAAGAACCGCTATAAATAATGTGAGTTATGCCATGTTATTTCTAGTGGTTCTTTGGGATGCTATTTCTAGTGGTTCTCTGGCTCTTAATATGATCAACAAAATTGAATTTTGAAGAATTGGAGAACCACAGGTATCTTTCCATGTGTAAATATTCATTGAGTCCTTTGAACATGAATAAAGTGAAAGGGCCAAAAGCTCTTTCACACTTTCACTCACTTACAAGTATTGGTTGTATGTATATATTGAGTAACTGTGAGGAATCTTTGTAGTAGGAACCTGATTGATTAAGTGTATGTGATCACTAGTATGTGTGGCTAGGGTGTGGGATCCCTTGTAGTTCTGAAGGAGCAAAGCAATGCCTAGATGGGCCTTAATTGAGCTATAATGTTGAAAGCACCACAAGAAATAAGATGAAGAATTGCTATCAATGCAAAGAGCCTTCAAAGTCATGCCTTTTTTGAAGGGTAGAATGTATTCTTTGGAGTTAAAGTCTTGTAGTAGAAGTAGACTCTTTGGAGTTGATTGAACAGTCACCTTTAGGAAATAGTTGAATGTATCATAAATGAAGGTGACTTTTGGTTATTTTCTATTTGTTGCAGTGCACCATGGGGTGACACTACCAAGTCTACCAAATCTACTAAAGGGGGTGATACTACTAGGAGTGGTTCCTACCCAAGAGTTTAAACAAATAACAATAAAGAATTGCAATAGTGACACTTCCCTTCAAATCTTAGCATATCTCCGGAGCAGCGATCCAATCCTTGCTATTATACTATAAATTGGATGACATTGGTTTACCACCGAGTTTTGACTCCAAACAAAGTCTTATGTACGTAAAACCAAACTTCTTGGGTCTCTTGATGTAATAGCCATATTGAACAGGCAAATTTTCTAGGAACTTTGCACTATTCTCAGTGCTAGAGGAGTTGTTGAACACTCTTGTCTCTCTCGTTATCCTTCTTATCCGTCCCAAATATTTCCCAAATTAGTCTTTCTCGATGAAAGAGCGACAGGGATATGTTCTAGCCGAATTCTGTATGTCTCAGTCTCACTGCGTGCAGATATGAAACGTCATCTGCGAGAAGAAACAAGTAGCAGCATAACAAAAAAAAAACACATGTGAAATGAATGAGAGAAAGAGTATTTTGATTTGATTATGTTTCGGAGGTTGGATGCCGGATTGTGCTAAAGGCAGTCCTCGAAATTCATGAGAGCATGCCATTTAAAATTCCATGGGTCCGATCCGTCAGCTATTTACGAGAACTAGTGCCTAACTATTCTCTCCAACTTTTGGCAATACATAAATTTATTTGGTACTCCCGCCAGAGTAGCGTAGATGTAGAATAGTGGCCAGATTATACATCTCTCTGGAAAGGTGTGTAGCATTCCTCACCAGAAACATTCAATAAGGTTAACTCCCTATTATAGAGAGAGCATATAAAAGTGAGAGGAGACGCATATATCCACCTCTCACAACCACTTCTGATCAAGAAATTACATTAATCGAATGCTCAGTGAAGTATGTTTTGCTTTGTAGGGGGGAAAGAAGTTAAGAGAAGATAATTCTTCGACCTTTTTTTTGATGAGAAAAAAAATCCTCGGTCATTTCAACTCTCCATGAGAAGAAAGTGCTTCAGTCATTCACTTCGATTCAAATTCTTTATTTAAGTTGAAATACTGCTCTGTACCGTTTCATTGCAACAACGAACTACCGTCTATTTGCCAGTGACTTTCATCTGTCTCTAAATTGGGTCGGGCTTCTGAAATTAAAGATACGGAATACACAGATGTAAAAGCAGCTGACTGTATTTATCCACTTTGCTGCGCATCTGTATGAAGCTGACCAAAATCTAGCAGCACATAGGTGAAACGTATACTTTCAAGCAATTCTAATCTGGAACTCTTAATGTAGAAGAACCTGAAATACACGCAGGGGCTCTCTTTAGCAGCAGTTAAATATTGCTTACCAAGAGCTACTGCTGACAGCTCTTCGAAAATAAGCTTTTCCTTGAACTTCATGGTGGGGTCCGCTTTATGATACGTTCCAGATCAATGGGAACATGAAATTACACACACAACAAGGTACTACAATACACACACCGAGTCAATGCAAGTCAAAATAGAGAATCGGAAGGAAATTAGAAATTAACTCCCCTTCAGCTTCCTCTGCAAGGTCCATCTCCTTACTTGTCGCATTTTGCTGTGCCCCGTAGTCATGATTTCACCGTGTAGACTCCCTCGACTTTTTTGACCATCGCGACGTCGAGTTCTTGGAATGTAAAAGTTCTGGCCCCTAGTGGAGGTTTGGAAAGTTGACGGCATTCAACTGACACGGGAGTTGTCGATGACGAAGGCAACCTATGGCACATCCGAGCGGGGTGTCGATATCGATTCTAAAGAAAGCATGTTGAGCCTAGATTATGAGGGGAGAGAGTATATAATTTAGTGAGATCTACTTGCAATTCCAGTAGCAACTCGTTCAGTTCTGGGACCTGTGCCCTTAGATTGGTGAAAATCCTTATCACGGAAGAAGCAGCCCTTGAAATCAAGGTGTATGGTTAAGCTACACAAGTACTAGAGGGGATATACGGGAAAACAAATTCTTGAGGTGCTGCATGTTGAGTCGTGATCAGAGCTCTTCACCTGCCCGCGATATCGATCTAACAGCTTCGAAATTTGATTTGATCTGCGAAGAAAGAATTTCCTGATTCATTGCCACAACAGTGGAAATTCAAGAAATTTAAGTACCAGAAGTGACTGAGAAGTCTCAGATACAGAATTCGACGTGCATATCCAACCTAGCAACAGACATCGATGGACCCCGTTGAAAAGGTACAGTTTCCAGTCAAAAACTAGAGGTTTTGTCCTTCATTTTGGCACAGTTTCCGTCCACTGAACAAAATGGTTTGAATCAATCACATTCTGACCCATACAACTTTATTTTCCAGGGTGCGATTGGTGTTAAAGTCTTTGATTACTCCGACAGCGATAGCATTCCGTCTTGGATGCGCAATGCTTGCTAGATTCACGCCAGGTCAAGATCGGTACCCCTCGAGCTCTTCATTCATACATGATGCCAAGTCTACTGATCGACTCAAATTCAAAAACCGCAGGTGCACGTGCAATTAAGAGTACACGATCTTGAAGACTTCATGTCTACACGTCAGAGATCCTTCCTGCAAGCGTACACGGTTGAAGTCGGCGCTTGCAGCTGCTGTTTAACTACAGATACATGTTTAGACTGGCAGTTCAAATTTGTAAAATGTCAGGATATATTTCTTCTAAAAGTCTGAATCAAGTCGATTCCATAAAGACCAAGATGACCTTAAGCTTGCTCGCGTGTAAAGTCGATTTAATATATGAACTTCCATTCATCGATTAGCAAATTCGTTTCAGACTCCGTGAGTTCTGTGTCTCAGCGTCGTTGCTCGATGGATTAGACAACGTGCTTACCTGTATTACCACTTGAGATCAGCGCCGTTCTGCTCACGCTTGCACATTAGGTTGTTGGAAATAGCTTAATTCACACTAATTGTTGTGTTCTGGGAGTAACATTCTTCAGTACAGTCCCAAAGGTCTCAACTTATCTATCAGCTCTAGATGTGGGCAGAAAATCGATGCATGGAAGCTCACGAGATGGGGAATTCAGGGGTGCTCAGAACGTCATTTGTTTTGAAGTTTCTATATTAACGTCATTGCACTTTCTTGTTCCAAAGATCAAACTGACTGAAGTCTACGAGGGACGGAGAACCAGAGTACGCTTTTGTTAACTTTACGATATTCTTACAGGGCTTGAATCGGGGATGCTTTCCTTAGTCGCAGTCCTTTCTAGTTGAAACTTACTATTTGCAATTGCTACCCAGTTACTTGTCTAGTTCAGACAACCATTGATAAAGTTATCTCATGTGGCCCGGAGCTTCAACCTCGGTCGATCGACGACTCACTGGTCCATCAACCTCATTCCACGTCGGAGATGCTCCACAGATCTAGAGGATATGCGAAATTTGGCACTTTTCAAAACTGTTTTCTACTGAGTTAGAATATCCAACATTAAGCTACTCTTTGGAAGTACCAGAGTCACAGCTTCGCTAGCTAGTTTTACTCAGGAACCAGTGTAGATCGCTAATTAAGAATAAAGTAGGTAAATTGAAGATCAGGGACGAAGATGATACATGCCCCCATATATAGCTATTGTACACCACCTGAATGAACTACGCACGTGTTTTTAATGTAGATCAGACTCTCAGTTCTTTGAAGTTGTATCCGTAGCTTACTTCCCGCGTATGCTTGTTCCAATTGTAATTCCAATTCCATGCATATGCTTCAAATGTATGCTTTTTACTGCTGTCGCTGTGGGTTCATAATACTATGTCATGGGTTCATAATACTATGTCATACATAACTGAGTCCCATTAAGCTTCGGGTCTATTTCTGCAAGATCCAACGTATCTAGCTAGATTAGTCCGGTACATATAACGAGTCTGGAAAGAAGCGCGTCTAACTTACACAAGTCGTACTTGTCGCGGACCTCGTTGTCAAAGTTGGAAACCTTGATATTGGCGGCATTGCGCAACCTGGCCCGATTGGCATATGACGATCTGAGCATAAAGTTGATCTTCGAGTTGAGAGATC
Organism: Lunularia cruciata; assembly: GCA_948567375.1. Classification (NCBI taxonomy): domain Eukaryota; kingdom Viridiplantae; phylum Streptophyta; class Marchantiopsida; order Lunulariales; family Lunulariaceae; genus Lunularia; species Lunularia cruciata. The sequence continues at coordinate 17,937,998 of OX419756.1, forward strand.
TTCCTGTTTTATATGTCGTTACTAATATTTAGCTTACCTAGAGTCAGTCCTATGTTTTAGAAAGTCGCCCTGGACATTGGGCTGCAGAAACCGTCTATTACCTACTGAGAACATGACAATCATATCAATTATCCATGCCAGTGTAACATTCTCTAAATTTGGAAGCCTCTTTGCATCTGTGCCTCTTCTTTCAAGGCCAGATAAGGGTACCTTGAATCTGGCGATTATTAAAGTTTGCACCTACTTTTGTAACAAGCTTAAATTTCCAATTTCGTAAAATTTAGCTCAAATTGGATTTAATTCGTAGACTTATATAGTCGAGGGTACGAAGTACAGATGAATCTACACGTGCACTGATTTAGACTGGGGACAAACAATTACAAGACACAAAAAATATATATATCAATTAAATTGTTTTTACATTTGAAGATGCAAAGCATAGGCTCTAAGCATCAGTTATAGAAGAAATTGAATTCGAGTGATCAACCCTTAAATAAATAAGTAGCTTAACTATTTGATATTCACGTACTACCTTCAATAGTGAAAGACATTAAATTTTGGCCTGCTCTAGATTGCGGATCTCGACTATAACTGATCCTGTCAAATATGGAGAGCAATCATCATCATGTTGAGCCCTTTATGGTGACAAGTACGTAGATAATCTTCTATTGAAGCTTTCTTAACCCATTTTTCAGCCTTAGTTGATGATTGGAAAGTATAGCTAAACTACTTAGTTTTCTGTTGAAATGTCATCCCTCTAGATCTCTACGCCAGACATACAATAAGTCTTAGCAATACTTGGTCAACATTTTCAATGTACTAGTCAAGTACACGTTGAAGTTTCACTTGCCCATGGCCTGACAAATAATTGATCATAATCAGGGCTTAATTTTTCAACAGGTCATTATACAAAACAGAAATTAATCTTCTAAGATCTATAAACTGACTCAAACTCTTGTACAATCCCAATCTTTTTTCTAAAACGTTAGAGCCTTCGCTTTTTAGTTAATTAAGTAAGCTTTATCCGTTTGACTGGTTTGACGTGATATATGGTGAGGGATAGAATTGGTTGTAAAGTTTGAGACGCGGCTTCACGTCCCGAACGTTTTAAGTTCGAAATTGTAAAAACGAATCATAAAGTGAGGTCATGATACTTATAAGCTGATCAACCTAGTGCCAATCATAAAATTCATATTGTTCTTCACTGTCAGAGTGGCACCCAGAGTGTATGAAGAGAACAACGACTGACCGCCACCAAATGATCATGATATTCCTTCCTCCGATGTCAACCGGCTCGGTCAGCCCACTCGGGAAGAATTTCAAGTTCATCCTCCAAGTTCCTGCCTTCTTTCAGTTTTAGTCCGTCCGTTCAATTCATCTCGTGCTGCTCCAGTCGCCTCCATTGTGCCATATTAACTTTCTTACGGACATGACTTTGCGCAAATATATCAGCATCGTATTTCCATTGTAGCCGTCTATCCTCCTTTAGGAACCCAGCTGAATCGGACAAGATATAGATCCACTTCCAAGTCTTCATGATCAGGTGATTAGAATCGAGCCTTAAAGTTTACATCTGACATTGTATGAACTGCTTATACTTCTGTGTTAAGGCAACTCGTGAGTATTTTTCCATAAGTACAAAGATACTAGTTCAGTTCAAGGACGTGAACATCGTGACTCTGTAAATGTACAATATAGCGGAAAAAAAAATAGAACAGCGTAACAAAACGTGAGAGGAAGACTTGGACAAAATTCAATATAGTCGTCAGTTCCATTGCGATTAGTCATCACATTGAATTTCTGAAGGTAGACCCTGAGTTGCCTGTTTAGCAATGACTTCTCCCTGTTTCGTCATGATGCAGTTTAATTTGAGTAGAAAATCTGTTCCAGAAGCAAACTGACAAGCAAGAAGCACTTCGGAAGGTAAACGATGAAGAAACAGAGTCAAACTGGGAACATGACTGACTCTCTGATGCACTGACAGAGTATATATAGGGCAGTTTCCTCTCCTTTCCATCCATTCATCCATTCTTTCTCCCGGAGAATCTGATATTGATTGTGATATATTTACAGTACTAGTAAGAGGATACCCATAAGCGGCGGAAGGGATTAGTATATCAATTCGTCTGATTGACACGAAATTGAGTTAGTGAGCGTTTGACGCATTTCGATATTGGATATTCCAACAAATCAGTCGGGGTCCCAGACCAGGGTTGATCTTCAACACTTCGATCAAAGATGTATTCTGCGAATAGCAATGATGAGCCGGTGCGTGCTAACCTAGTTTGGATGTTCACGCTACTGAAACCGTTTTCCTAGTTCATTTCAAATGAGAACATCTGAGCGACATAAAATACATTGTCACATTTGTCCCATGCATTACATCAGAATCTGTTTGAATTGTCATCGGAATTTCTTGCATGCCGACTAATCACTGCGTGGTGGCTAAACTTTTATCAGGGGCCAGGACCTGATATATTTCGTCCAGAGACTGTTCCAGATTGGTTAATTAACAATCGCTATAATCGCTAGCTCCAGGTGGACCCATATATATCCCAACTTGTGCGATTTGTCGCGGTCAACCAGCATATGCATGCATATGTATCACATGGCTCGGATTATGATAAGTGTATACCATCTAGCCGTTCTGCAAGCCTTGGCGACTTTGCCTGCGCTTTTCCAGTTAGTCTCCCTCCGTACTTCCGATTGCAAGCAGTTACAGTCAACACAATGGTTTTGTACTTGCGATTGCAAGCAGTTATATTCAACACAATTGGTTTCTACAAGAACAGGAATTCTTTCCCATGCCTTTTGAAACCTCCTGTTGCTGTAAATGTAAATCGGTTTTACCTATACTAGTTAGATGTTTCTTTCCCTTTTGGGCACATGAACTATAGCTTCCGGTATATCTAGATTTTCGAAGATGTGATTGGCTTTCCATTAAATTCAAATGAAATACATACTTGCATGTACTTGACTAGATTTGAAGATCCTCCTTGGCAGGTGATACACATATCCCTCCTTGGCAGATGATACACATTGTGGGCTCATCAGATCAGATTAAGCATACCCTTGACCATTTGACTACTGAGCTATATCTAGTAGGCTTGAGAGTCCAGGTGTCAAAGTGCAGTGCATGGTCCCTTTTAGGTATCACTCCACACCTTGAGCTTCCTGAGGGTGTATCACATCTACATATGGACTACTTGTTCTTGGAGTGCCAATAAGATTGAGGATTTTGTCCCACTCTTCTTAGATGTTGCACTTGTGGAAGATGTTCTCCATGTGGATGACCTTCCATTACTAGGAGATCCGTAGGTGACATTTGGTATACTCTCCTCTAGTATTTCTTACCTTAGAATTTTGTCATATTCTTCTTTGACGTTGCCCTTGTGGAGGATGTTCTCCATGTGGATGACATTCCATTATTAAGAGATCCGTAGGTGACATTTGGTATACTCTCCTATAGTATTGCTTATCTACCATCCTATCTCATCCGTGCAGTTCCACTCTCATCATCCTTCCTATCACATTTGAGAGCCTTTTGATAGGAGGATTATGGGAGTCTTTGGTGATATTATTGGACCAAGGATATTTGAGTGTGTGATAGGGGATTTTGCACATAAACAGATGGCTCTGCAGATCTTGTGTGGAGAGGTTGGCCTGCTATCTATGGAGGAGACAACACCTTTTTCATTTTTGGTTAGTTGTGCTCTCTTGACACCGCTATATTTCTCTCTTTTTGTGGTTGTTAATAGGCTTGTTTTGGAGACTTATGTGATAGAGGTGGAGAGGGGATCCTTTTCTCTCTTCATGTTATTGCGGCCTACAAGAGATAGTCTTTCCCCATGAGGACGAGAGTACTTTCCATCTTTTGCTTCACTATTGTAAGATTGGACTAGAGGTTTTCACTCTTCGTTGATGGAGCAATAGTGTGAGCATATGCTACATTCTCTCTTAGTTGATCATCCATTCCTCAAGCTACTAGAGCATGTCTTTGCTCTTGCTCTGGCAAGGGTACGGGCTCTTGGATCCTAGCTTGACCGTGCATTAGGGTATTCCGACTAGCACAAGCTACTTTCTTGGCAGCGATGCAGTTTCACATAGGTTTGGTACACCCATCTGCATCTTCATTACTCACTTTTGAGTGTGGTTCTACACTAGACGCAGTAGCGGTCCATATGACACGGTGTCCTTTTGGAGGATAGAGGATAGTTACCCATGATGCTATTAGGGACATAATGTTTGCTATGGCATAAGAGAGTAGATACTTGGCTCGGAGGGAGCATTCGTATACTTTCCAAAACATTTGTGTCAGTGCAGATTTATACTTGGTCCAAGATGATCATGTGATAGTAGTGGATGTCATGGTTATGAACACTACATGAGATACAGTTTTGGAGGGAGTGATTACCCATCTCCCCTGGATGGGTGGCGAGTGCAGCAGCAGGCCTCAAGGTCTCCAAGTATAGGGGCATGCAACAAGGTCACCTCCTTGTTCCTCTAGCCTTGGAATTATATGGAGCGATGGACACAATGTTGGACACATTTGTCATGGAGCGCATGAGAGCTTATCATGTTACGTGCTCGGGGTACCACTCTCACTTTCATACTTTGTAGCATATTTTAGATAATATGTGTCCATTGCTCTACAGAGTAGTGGCTGGTGCAATCCATAGGAGAGAAATCACATTAAATGATGTTTCTTCAAATGCTCCAATTTTTTGTAGAGCACACGACTTTCATAGCTCATATATCTTAGGTACAGTAGGGCAGATTTCTCATATAGACTCTATTGGGCTTCCCCCCATATTACCTTTTTCGTCTCTCCCTTGCTTGATGGGGTCTTCACATCCTTCATTTTTTCTATGTAAGTCTTGCATAGCTCATATATCTTAGGTGCGGTAGGGAAGATTTCTCATATAGACTCTATTGGGGCTTAGCACTACTTTACCTTTTTCGTCTCTCCCTTGCTTGATGGGGTCTTCCCATCCTTCATTTTTCTACTTGGTAGCCCATTTACTATTTTTTTTATTTTTTTTAAGATCTTTTCCGCCTTTCATGATTAGTAGATCCTCACCTAAATATGTATCTGATTCTATTCTATATCTTGCATCCTATCTGTTTGTGTCATATTTGTGAGACCTGATTCATAGTCACCTGAAGCACAGGTTTGTTGAGCTTCAATTAACTTGATGGAGGTACCGGGACCTGGTGTCGTGAAAGGCACAATATACGTATACGTCAGTTTGGTCAAGAGTCGTTTTGATGGTGTCATTCAAGCCAATCAACGACACCAATTGGAAGGAGCTTTCCGAGAGCTACGTGTCTCCGCGCATATACATGGGCCTAGGGACCCGGCGCTATCTAAGTATTTAATTTACATCTCGGAAAGCACCTGTATCAGTCTTTCGTCCATTGTTGGAGGGTTATTAACCTCTAGAACTGGAAACACAAAACATTTTCGCTTCAGATCTAGTTTTCTTGTATTTTGCAGAAGAAGGAAGTATCAATCTCTATCTCCTTGCCTTTATATAAAAGGCTGTCTGCGCTAGCCCTTTAATGTCTTAGATTTCGGTTATATAACTGAAATCCAAGACTGGTTGTGGACTTTCATGATCATGTGTACCTATGTGTACGTACACATATTAGTGTCACAAATATCGTCAAACCTTGTCCGAACCTGATCTAGTTGGCTCCAATACTCGAATGCCGATGTTGTGAGGCGAAGAACCTCTGGCCGTAGAAGTATCCATTCCATGGAACATAAGTCAATGATCCCTTTTCAGTCGCCCTCAAACTCAGCATTTGAAGTTCTTGGATTCTCGTTTCCTTCTGAAACAGATTCTGAAGGAGAAGAGTCTGAACCAGATGTCGTTTCCTGTTAAGGAATTTTCGTTTCGAGGTTTGACCCCTTTAATAGAAACCAAAGTGCATAAACTTCATCAATCTGTTCATCGACGTCATTGTAACAAAAGCACACTTCGCACATTTATCTTGAGCAAGGTAAATTGACGCAAAGACGAGATTGGCTACCGTTATCTTGTGCCCGTATTTTACACAGGTATTGGAATAAGTAGGTATTTTGTGTTTCAGGTAGAGTATTCTTATAAGAGAGTTGATGTGGCTAGTCTTGAGCTGAGATTCCTTCATGATCAGTTCATCCTTAAGAAAATTAACATAGACATAAATGCCCGGACCATCATAATAGACAACAGCGGAGAAGGTCATGTTGCATTCAATGGAAAATTAAGCCAGAGAGCTGTTATTCTTCCAGACCATTCTCGCAGAGCTGTTATTCTACATTATGAAAAAGCGGTAAATATAAATATACAAATATTTATAGCACCACTCAGTCTGACATTTGAAGAATGTAACTCTTGTGACTTATGTATGTCGTACTTGTCAACTTAAGTCGGAATCCTAAGCAATCATTACGCCTTTGCAGTGAAAAAGTAGACGACCTACATATCTGACTTAGATGTGTCTTGTTGTTGAGTCCATTCTCAAGGCATAATTGCCACATAGTTGAACCAAAGGTTACGTTAAAACCTGCACAGGGTTTGTCGATTCTTCGTTCGGTGGAAGACATTCTTCTCCGGTTTCTCTTTAAACCAGAAATGCTCGTTTCGACAAAGGGGAATATCCGGGAGTACCATGGTTTCGGACGGGTTCCTTTGTAAAGTGTTCCCCGGTGTAATCTACACTAAACGAAAGCGATACGTATAGGATAACAAGGAGTAATAAGAACAAGGGGGAAGAAGAACCTATCAAGTTTCAAAAGGAAAGAACCTAAGAGGTGAAACTGGGCTAACCCCAATAGCAATTACATTTATTATACCTATTTGAACTAGTTCCCAATAGATTACACCAATGTAGCCGTTTAGATTACATATATTGGTGCTTAGCCCAATAGGGGAGATCTGGTGAGGTGAACCTGGAAAGATTTTAAGATTCCGCGTAACGTCTCCCGGCAGGAGGCTTGACTTTCCAGACAATAATCAACTGCTTTAGATTGCGAACGACCATTTTTGGGAGTAACGAACAAGGGCCTATACAATATACTGATATCCCCCAGATAAGTAGTCAAACAAAGTCAAATTTCCAAAACTGGAGAGTAATGGAAAATCTAAGCTCACGTCTTTGCCTCGATGGACCTTGAAGAACTTGAGACTCCCCTTGTCCAAACTCCATTGCGGAGAATCGACTAAGAGATAATTCCCGTTTCTCGATTGATTACTACAAATATTCGTGCAACATGCGTACTCGAAGTTTACTAGCTATGGTCTCAAGGTCCAGCTCAAGATCAAGACAGCAAAGATTACGGAAGGTCCAAAGATAGATTGCGATATCTGCCTACCTGATGATGTTGTACTGCATACTGTCTGTACATCAGACGCCCTCCCTCCAAGCAGACGCAGCTCTAGCAATAGCAAGCTCTTGCAGCAGAAGTAGAACTTTATTTGCAGATGTCTATTGAGATACACAGAAATTTATTATTCTCAACAAGAGTATATGCGTTCTGCATTCATAGCAGTTATGGGTTTTTATGTGAAAAAATAGGTTTAAGGTATAACATTAACTTACAGATAGGTATAATCATTATTTGCACTATGAAGGATGAGTTAAAAGACAGACGGAGGAGTTTATCAGAGCCAACGAACCATGCTAAATACCACCGACAAAGATTACCACTTTATTATTGCAGTTCTTGTCACCTGTATGTACGATTGTTAAAGTTGGTCTTTATGATTGCGCCTCTTTCAACCAGAGAAGAGGCTGGAGAATTAAACCAGAAATTCTTGAGTTTCGATGGAAGGTCCGCATGTTGATAGGTACCTTTCATCTATATTGAATCATTTTTGAACGCTATCTTGGAAACGGAGTCCAAAACTTAACAACACAGTGAGTATTATTTTTTGGTCATAAAGTGACTTAGAGATGAAGAAAAAGTTGGAGCTTCATCTTACATCGCGTCGAATTACAGATCCAAAGCATAAAACTATAATAGAAATAACTCGTTGTATTAAAAGTGACCTTGCATTGGAGAATAAAACCTTTCAAGTTGATTCTACATGATTTGAATGTTTTCGGGCCTAACGTCAAATTCTTGGGTCGAATTGTATATATGGTTGTGCACGTATTACTTTAATTTAAAGAAAAAATTTATGTGGAAAGATGTGTGTTTGTTAACTTAACTAATTTGAGTAATCTTGATATCCATTTTATTAAATTTAAATATGAAAACACAAAGTAATGGTTCATTAAAAATAGATGTTTTAAATATTTGAAAGTAAAAATTATGTAAATTATTACAATAAATATTAAGATTAGATTCAAAATATTATAATCTCTAGACTAAAATCCAAAAATTAATATTGAAAGGTTAAAATTTATATAATTAAATCAATAATTTTATTTATAAATTAATAGAATGGAATAGTTTGTAAGAATTTTCTTAGTCTATTCAGTTAAAAAAATTTTTACATAAAATTTTATATATGAAAATATAAAACTTCATATATATCTTTGACAATATATTTGAATGGATCCAACAAAGTGGATTAGTTAGCAAGCCTCTTACCTTCTAACCAACTTAAAGTTTTTATAATTATCAACATTCTATTTGAATAAGCTTTTAAGATTGAATTGGCGGTATTTTTGGGTAGATTTTAAACTATAAGTTAGAACTAAAAAATAATTGTAGAGTTATATAAAGGATGTGTGACACCAAATTTTAGAAACTTAAAGTGGTTTATATTTTAGATACAATCAAAAATATATAAGATCATAGAATTTATCCTTTTTTATAAAGATCTTAGGGTAATATTGACCAAGATGTGAAATAATTGTATGTAGTAGCTCCTCCCTTGAGGATATATGTTGGAAATGATAGAATTGAAGAGAAGGACATCAATCTCGTAATTTTTTATTGTTGTGTATTTAACCTCTTGTGCAAGAACCACTCCCAAAAGAGGTACTGTCACTCCTTGTGGTGCACTATGGCAAATAGGAAATAAAAGTAATCTCTTTCACTACAAGTAAATTCCAAATTAATCTTGAAGGTGATGATTCACTCAACCCAAACCGGCCACTTCACTATGAAGGCATCAACTCCAAAGGCTATGTACAACACTTCTCAGTCAGAACATACAACTCTAAAGGTCTCGTTGCATTTACAATTAGTCTTTTCTTTATGTGTTCCATGGTAATTTCAATACTACATCTCATATTTTATCCATCAAGGCATTGCTCCTTTAGAAACTCAAGGATCACACCCATTGAAATTACCATGGAACACAAAAGGCAAAGACTAATTTCAATGCAAAGAGCTTTTGGCTCTTTCTCTATATTATGGTTAACTGAATTGGTGAATATTTACACTAGATTGAAACTTACATAATTTTCTTCCTACTCTAGGCTTAAGAAATCTAATGGCTCATCCTAATTGTACATTGCTAATCATACTCCTGTCTTTTTCTCATCCTATCTACTCATAAATAGGTTAATCAAGTGCCTCATATATGTCCAAAAATGTATCAATTCTAACCTGAAATAAACTTACATTTTTTTCTTTGGACTTACTACTCCAAAGGCGCATCTACAAAGGTCATACAACTACTAAGATCTTACAACTACAAAGGTCATACAACTATGAAGATCTTACCATTATGAAGGTTGTAAAACTATGAAGGTCATACAACTAAGAAGGTTGTACAACTATGAAAGTCATACAACTAAGAAGGTTGCACAACTAAGAAGATCTTATAACTAAAAACCTTTGGTTCCAAATACAATTGAAAAAAATTACCTTTGTCACCAGTTGTTCTAGGAGGAGTTATCTTACCTTTGGCTACATCCCAAAGAATCTATATTAGCTGATCCCAAAGAATCTATATTAGCTGATCCCAAAGATCTTTGAAAGATCTTTGGGATCAGCACCAAGACCAAAGAAGAAGCTACGAGTACAAAGAATAAGAAATCTTTCAAAGATATTTGTGAATGCATGAAAATTCATTTCAAAGAAAAAAGAAAGTGTAGAATAAGTAGTGAGCACAATATTAATGTGTGATAGATAAGTACATGAAAGTATAACATTAAAGTACCACTTTTGGGAGAAATTTAAAACTTTAAAGTGCAAATATGAAAACCTACAAGTTTAGGAAGAAATTTGCAATCCAAAGTGTGATTTTGAAATCCTGATTTGGACTATTATGGCTATTTCAAGTGAAATTCTGAATTTCATTTACCTAAGATGAAAATTTGAAAACTACTTAAATAGAACAAAAGTAGCAATTAAAATTGCACTCTCAAGATCAAAGATGTATTTCCTTTTTAGGTTTCGGATTTCCAAAAATTACGATTCTAGAATAAGACTTTCTCTAGGAAATTCTTCCTCCTAAGATTACTCGTTCTAGAATTACACTCTAGAATTTAATACTTTTACTTGCAATTCTTCCTTTCCACAAATATACTTCTAAAATTGCACTTTTTCAATTATTTATGCTTGTCTATAGAACTGATATGTACATTGGTACTCAATGAACTCATTAAGGAGGTAAATCTAGATGTGACTCCTCTTCTCTTTCCAAAGCACCCCTTGTTCTTTTTCCTTGTAGGACTTACCTAGGAAGAGTGTTGAAATAGTCAATCAATAATGAAGATGGAAGATTGATTACCTTCCACCCCAAGGGGAACTGCACCTTCAAGGGGAAGATAACACAAAAGGGATATGTTGCGGAAGAACCAATATTAGTAGATTCAGACAAAGAGCACAATGCATGGCTCTTTGAGAAGGAAGGTTGACACACAAGAGAGCCTTTGCAGTGGAAACCCTTCACCTTGGGAGATCTTCATCTTCAAGGAGAATCTTTGCCCAAAAAATCCATTCAGCTTAGAAGTCTCTTGGCCTGAAATTTCACAAATGAATGTGGCACCAATAGATCAAGAATAACTTTAGTAAATGACTTCTATTACAATTAGTTTTGAGAGTAATTTAGGAGATTTCAGGTTTCTATAGAGCACCATAGTGGGTTCCTCTACCCTCATACAAGGAGTGGTTTTCTCCCAAGAGGTTAAAAAATAGATAATAAAAATGTTTCAACTTGTGAGACTTTCCTTTCACTTCTAGTATTTTTGACTTGTATCCTCATAGGATTTACTTGTTCTTACTATATTACTATTAGTACATCAACGTTGGGTTGTTACATCACTTCTTGAGGAGATTGAGGTGTTGAAGGGAGAACTCTTACTCTGACCAAGACCAAGGAATCTAATGAGGCAAAGATCAAGGAGTTTGATGAAGCACTAACCCTCCTACACCAACCTTTGGCCAAGGACAAGGTAGAGGCGGAGGCAAAGCATTTTGAGCTCCAATCAATGGTAATTTCCCATACAGAAAAATATCAATGATTGCCGGACCATAAGGAGGCATACAAAGCTTCTATCTTGGAGTACTAACAGATGAACATTCTTTAGTTGCAAGAGCAATAGACCAAAATTGAGGAGTAGACCAAGAAAATGATGAGACTGAAGGAGGAATTGACCCAAAGTTTTGTAGAGCTTGCTACCACATGTTTGGAGTCCAACCCACCAACCAAAGTTGCCACACCAAGTTGATAGGAGGGAGGATTGTAGTACAATTGTTAGTGAAGAGATCAGCCAAGGAGAAGAAGTAGAGGCAGCTGCTAAGTTAACTCTGCACAACAATGATGCATATCCTCAAGGAAATTTTAGAATGGTTGATTATGCAAGAAGACATATAAGAGATGCAGATCCTTTGAAAAAAGGTGCAAAAGCCTCCATCAAAAAAATCTTTATAGAAAGTACTTGCAGATTTCCACATTAGATTAGATCACAAGGTAAATCAGATTAGAGTGAGAATCAAGTTCACATTATTAGACATTGAGCAAAAATTTGATGAGGTAGCAAATGATTAAGAACCTCACAAACCCACAGAGTAAAGTGTGATGGATACAATCATCACCCCTTTTTATTGGAGTAGTGGTCTTTAATGAATTAGTGGAAGAAGTGGCTTTAAAATCCTTAGCACTAGATTTGGATGCTAGGTTTTAGGTAGAATTGGTAGAATTTGTATAATCAGGTCAAATTGGTAGAATTTGTGACTCTTTAGTCCTCTTGCTATATAAGTAGGCAATTTCAAGTGCTAAGTGTAAAAGACCAAGACCGAGGAGAGAAATAGGAGAATGGAAACTCACATTGGGACACTTGAATGAGGGAAAACTAAAAATGCCTAGCATGAGCTTTGGCTTTGGTATTTATAGGTAACATACAAGGCCCTTGAGAAGCTTCTCAAGAAGCTTCATCAAGCCACTTTCTTAGAGTGCAAGCCAAGTTAACTAGGAAGCTTCTCAAGAAGCTTCCTTCTAGAAGTCGCCTACTTGGCATGTAAGCTAAGCTAGTTGGAAGCTTCTAGAAGCTTCCTTCTAGAAGCTACTTACTTGAGGTGCAAGCTAAGCTAGCCGGGAAGCTTCCCAAGAAGCTTCCTAGATACTTTTGGAATATTCTAGGCTAATTTGTCTTATGTGCTACTTTGTGAGCCCAACTAACTTCGTCGCTAAACTCCATATTGTTACATATTCCACCGCAGCTAGTTGGTGACGTCCTTTTTGCCAATGAAGCTTCAAATTCCTAGATGGCCATTTGTGCATTCTGGAGGTGAGAAAGAGATTCCCATGTGGCATCATGAAGGGGATACCCTTTCCAAAGGACCTTTTACTCTGTATGTTGGCAAAGGCCTTGTTGAATATGGCAACGCGCGAGGATACGATCAACTTTGTACTCCTCATGATCATTGATAGGGACATGAAGAGTGGGAGGTTGGACTCAAGAGGAAAAGGAAGAGGGGTTAGGAACAAAGGGTTTCAACTTGGAAACATGAAAGACAAGATGGATACACATGTGATAAGGCAAGGCAAGTCGATAAGCAACAGGAGAGACAATTTGGGTGATATCAAAGGGTCCTATCCAATTAGGGGCAAGTTTACAAACTTGTGTATCAATTGGGAGAGGGAGGTTACTAGAGGATAACATGACTTTATCACCAACTTCAAAGGTGAGATCACGACGATGGTGGTCTACATATTGTTTGTGGTGATTCTGAGCAACAAGGAGGTGAGACTTGGCTTGTTGGAGAGATAGGGATATAGTGGTGAAGAATGTGGAAGTATGAGGAACTTGAGATGGAAGGGAAACAAGAAGAGAATCTGGAACAAGCGGATCTTGGCCAAAATTGAGAAAGAAAGGAGAAAACCCGGTGCTTGCTTGTTTGGAATTGTTGTAGGCAAATGTTGTAGCTGCAAGACATTCATCCCAATTGGTATGATGGACATTGACAAAAGCACGCAACATATCTTCCAATGTAAGATTTGCATGTTTGGTTTGTCCATCAGTTTGAGGATGATAGGCCATGGACAAAGCAAGCTTGGTGCCGAGTATCTAGAAGAGTGCTTGCCAAAACTTCTTGAAAATTGAGGATCACAGTCGGAGATGAGTACACATGGCATCCCATGATGCTTGAAGACATTCTGAAGTAGATTTGCACTAAGGTTGGAGCATCCATGGTATCTCATTTGCTCCATGGTTGCGTTCTTGGCAACCTTCCCCTATTGGGACTCTACTTCCTTGCTCAATGGTTACCTTCTTGACAAAATTCCCATCTTGGGACTGATTATTCTAAGGTGTCTTACTCAGAGGTGCCAGACAACCTAATCAAAAATTCCTACCTTGGTGTTGTACTTGAATTTGGTGTCGTGTCCATTCGAATTGAACCTTATGATGTTCAAGCCAAGGTAGACCCTGAATGATATCATAGTGTAGAGGTGCCACTATAAACCTCATACACTCCAAATACTCCTTCCCAATCTTGAAAGTAACAGGATGCAAGGTGTAGAATGTAGAACCCTTTCTACCATCCACCATCATCAAACTACTTCTAATCATTGGCTTGATAGGAATACCCAATTCCTTTGCTACTTGCATAGACATGCAATTCTTCAAACTTCCAGAATCAACCAAAATCCTACAACCCCGATTAGATATCATACCTTGCAAGTGAAGCAAAATTGCATAGGTCGAGCCTTCAATCCCATTGGAACTAATCAAACTCCCAATAAGTGGCTCAAAATCTCCTATTGGGATTCCTCGTTTCCCTGATCATTCCGCTCCACGATCTCCACTTGGGCAACTTGTTGAGGTCGTCCATTCTTGAGTGGACATTCAGCAATGCAATGCTCCAATTGGTGACAATAAAAACAACCACCATTTTGTTGCAATTTCTCTCTATTTGCTATGCCAAGTGGTCTTAGTTGAATGGCATCAATCTCCATGGGTGCTGGCTCCTCCACTTGTGTGTAGTGTATTGGTAGGCTCTATGGAGGTCAAGGTCGAGACCAAGTTATTACCACCAAGGAATCAAAATGTTTGGCCAACCGCATGGCTTCCTCCAAGTGTTGTGGCTCTTGCATGGTTACCTCGAATTTGTTCTCGCCTTCAAGCCCCTCACAAATTGATCCAGAGCTTCCAATATATATGAAATTTTCATGATTGTGTTTTGGAACTGCATGATGTAACTTCTTACAGAACCAATTTGTTTCAACTCTGCCAACTTATCCCGTGCAGCTCGTGTGGCATTTATAGCTTGGAACCGACTAATTATTGCGCTCTTGAATTTTGCCCATGTCAAGATTGGTGCAAAAATTTGTCATTTTTCTCACTCCACTTGGAATCTCAACCATAGCTTTGCTACTCCATCCACTTGGCTAGAAGCCAAGAGAATCTATTTTTGCTCATCTTGTAGATTGGTAGCTTCAAAATAACGTTCACAATCAAACACAAAATTCTCCACTACACCCAAAAGATTCTTGCCTTCAACTACCTTGGGTTTAAGGAATCTGATTTGATCTTCTCCTTCTCGAATTGGTACTCTCTCTACTTGCTCTTGTCGTCAAAGATCTCGTTCATCCAATAATTGAGTAAGGTGCTCAATTTGTTGCTGCATAGCAAGGATAACATCGGGTATTGCCGCCATAATTGCTACTCTATCACACCACTCCCAATCTATCTAATTTGTAACACATAGAAACAACACGTCCACCATTCTCCATAAGTTACAAACAAAGCACCAAGGGTTCCTCAAATATGGTGATCATATGCAGAAAATCTTGTCCAAAGTGTGAGGTGATGAATTGTATGAAATGATGCTTGGGTAGTATTTGGATGCAAAAATCTCAATGGTTTGTTGGAAGTGGATTGGTGATCTATAAATTCCATCCATCCAATTCCTGCTTTGATACCAATGTAAAAGACCGAGACCTAGGAGAGAAATAGGAGAATGGAAACTCACATTGGGACACTTGAATGAAGGAAAACTACAAATGCCTAGCATGAGCTTTGGCGTTGATATTTATAGGTAGCATACAAGGCCCTTGAGAAGCTTCTCAAGAAGCTTCCTCAAGCCGCCTTCTTAGAGTGCAAGCCAAGTTAACTAAGAAGCTTCTCAAGAAGCTTCCTTCTAGAAGCTGCCTACTTGGCGTGCAAGCTAAGCTAGTTGGAAGCTTCTAGAAGCTTCCTTCTAGAAGCTACTTACTTGAGGTGCAAGCTAAGCTAGCCAGGAAGCTTCCCAAGAAGGTTCCTAGATACTTTTGGAATACTCTAGGCTAATTTGTCTTATGTGCTACTTCGTGAGCCCGACTAACTTTGTCACTAAACTCCATATTGTTACACTAGGTGTGTAGTTTTGACAAGGTGAATAAATGACAAAGCCTAGCTGTTTGTCATTTCTCACATCTTTTGTGATATGATCTTTGGATTCGTAGTAGTTTATCTTTGTAATGATAGAAATAATCCCTTGAGTGTTTGATCGTTGGGTAATTGTGGAAGTTCAATATCAAGGACTTGACAAGATGGGGAAGTCTTGTAGTGTTGAGATTCCAGTCTACTACCATGTTGACCAAATGTGTAACCTTGCATTGAAGCCTTAATTGGCCCAAAGAGAATGCTCTTCAAATAAGAAGGTAGGGTGGATCTTTGCTTGGAGGTTGGAACCTATTCTTTGGGATATTGTTGCCTTTGAAGTGACTAGTACTTGGAGGGAGGTCAGGCAGAATCTTTGTAGGATCTTTTAAAGGGAAGGAGACGCCTTACTTGAACTATCACCCCACTTTCAATACTTAGAATTGTAAATTGGTGTGAGTATGGTTTGTTGTGTTCTTTCTTTTCTGCATTGTGCCTTCTTGGTGAACTTGCTCTTTACTAGATGTGGTTTCTATCCAAGAGATTAAAGATGAAAGAATGATGGACTACATTTCATGACATTTTCTTTGTATCTTACTATTTTTGACCTGTATCCTGGTGCAAACAAACTATTACATACTAAAATGCTTCAATTTGGTGTTTATTGGATTGTTATACTTTAGCTCTCCTTGTGTTTTCCAATTCTCTTTGGCCTGATGAGCATGATTGGTCTCAAAAGTGGCATTGTGCTTCTTGTTTGCATGGTTTTCCTACACCAAAGTATTTACCTTTCTTTCCTCTTCCTTGTACAAGTCTTTGGCCTTGGCTACTTCTTCTTTGACATGTTTTCTTTGGCCTTCCAAGTGTAGAATAGTTTTTGCATGCTGAAGATAGTGTAGTGTTATCTATAAGGTCTGGACATATGGCTTGGTATTGGGGCAATAGGGTCTCAATCAATCATAGTGCAATTCTGATTGAGTGTATGATGAAGCGCAATGCCTTCTTGAACTAGCATTGGTATTGAGTGTATCAATCTTTCACCCACGTTGGTCTCCATTCTTGGCATAATGTCTTCCTTGGCATTTTCTATAATCTGGACATCTTCCAATTGCAAGACTCTGGCATCATCAAATACTTTGGGCCAAAGCTACTTGGTAGTTGAGCACTTGGTACAATCTTTATGCTCAAGTGGGGCTTCTTCTTCTCAAGTGGGGCTAAATGAAGGTCACATCTAGTGGATTCCTAAGAAGGGGTTCATTTGTAACAAATATCACTTTGTTTTAGAAACTCTTTGCTCATTGGGCATCCATCCAAGCTTCAAACTACCATAGTGTGGTTCGTAGGAGCCACAATTTGTACATTACTCTTGCCACGAGTTACAAAAAATGCAACCCACTACCACCTTGCAAAAATGGTGTCTGATGACTTCATGAACTAAACTTGAGTAAGAGGTTTCAGAATTTTCATCATTTTGAAAAGTAACACAACATTCTACCCTTCCTAGAAGGCACATAAGGTTACAGGAATTTGCAATACTCAATCATACATAGGAGTGTTACTTGATGAGACACCAGAATTTTTCAGGCCAGTTCTAGTATCATTCCCTATTTCTAGCATAACTCCTAGAGTGATGCACTCTAGTTCCACAAAAATGTGACACAACACTCCAATGCTTTGGTTTGTAACTCAAGATTCATTGCTCTTACATTTTCTAAGCACATTATCATTGATTCAGAGTGTAGAATAATATACATACACCAACTCATGAGTCTTTATAGTATGAACTTTTTATTTACTTGCAAAAGAAGGATGCACCAAATGGCCCCAATGAACATCAAGCCTAAGCCTTTTATATATTTCCTGCTTGGCCGTAGAAAGATCAAATGGCTACAATGGATAGAAATTCCTAAATACATCTAAACCTCTCACTCTTGATCATATCTTATCTCTTAACCCTAAACCTAATGTTATGTAGGCACGGTTGTAATAAACCAAGTTGGAGGTCATCTACCTCCAACAAACTAACACTATTTCTTGTATTAATCTTACTTGTAAATGCTTCCAAAGGTTTATGTGAGTGAATTGAAATAATTGGTATGCAATTCATCAAATAAATTGCATATGAAAAAGCTTCAGCCTAATAACCTTGGCCATGTGCTTCTTGTAAAGCACATTTTGTAAAGCATGCCATGTGTTACCTCAACTATGTGAAAATTCTTTTGCTGCACAACTCCATTCTGTTGTGGAATGTAGGCACACATCCTTTGTCTAAAAATACCTTGATCTCTCAAGTATTGGTCAAATTCAAGAGAAAGGAACTCTTCTCCTCCATTAGATCTCAATTGAAGAACACTAAAACTAGACTCCTTCTGTACTAGTCTTTGGAAAGTTTGAAATGATAACAAGACTTCTATGAAAGTCTTGCTTTTTAGAAAGTAGACCAAAATGTAGTAAGAGTAGTCATCAATAAAAGACACAAAGTAATGAAAACCACTTAAGCTTGGTACAAAAGCAATCCATACATTGGTATGAACCAATTCAAGGAGTTTGCAAGCACATCTATGTAGGGTTTTAAAGGGTTTTCTAGTACGCTTGCCAAATTGACATGCTTCACACATGGTAGAAGTATCAACCAAACAAGTTCTGGCAAACTTATGACCAAACTAGAGGAGTGAAGACTCTTCAATCTGTGGAGGTTCATATGCCCAAGTTGCTTGTGCCAAATAGAAATGTTAGGCACAACTAGAACACTTTGTCCATACATGACAGATTGCAAGGGAGGTGTAGAAGTATCAAGCTTCAACAATCTACCATTCTTACTACCTTGTGCTATAAGATTATGTCATGGCACTTAAAGGTAGGTTGCTCAAGTGCTAGATTGGTAGTGTTGATAGTCATAGGTATTCTAGTAGTTATTCATGGACTACTTGTTTTCAGTCAGATTTTATGTTAGTGCTACTGATCACATGGTGAGGCCAACCATCACTTGCACAATTCACACTATCAAATGTGCCATTGGCGGGGCCATTAGGGCTAGAAACCTAGGTTGAGCATAGGGGTATACCTTTGAAGTGCAACTCTAGAGAGCTCACTTCTTTGATGTTGAGTCTTTGAGTTCTTGGCTATGGTTGAAAGAGACCAGCAAGCATCACCTAGAGTCTCTTAGCTAGAGTGGGTGTAGCTTGACTGAAATTAGTGCACAATTGTTTGCAAATTGTTGAGAGAAAGATTAAATACATAGTTGATTTGAGTGGGATTTGGATGGAAGAATAAATTGATTACATTAGAGAAGTGAGAGTTAGGGGGAAATTGAGTGCAAGAATTGAAGGTATTTGTGGTATCTCCAAGCCTAGCGGATCTTTGTTACTTTAATTGTGGTCTTAGATCCCCTAAGAATGATCATGTGAGGAAGCCTTATGCAAGTTGATGTAGAATTTGGCAATGGGGCAGATGGTGTGTGAAAATGTTGGAGAAATTTTTTAGAATTGAGTCAATCTAAGACAATGGGTGTTTGATTTGAGCCCAAGTGCGGAAATCAACCCGATTTGGTGGGAATTAAGTTTGAAGTGCAAATTGAAGGTAGATTTGGGAACCCATCTCCTTGAATTAGGAATTTGGGGATCCTTATCTGTCCAATTTGGCTCAAGTTGAGAGTTAGTGGATGATTTAGCAATCAACCAACTACAAAGGAGGTGCAATAGATTAGTGGAGGTTGTCCAGAATTGGAGGAGTTACCCAAATTGCACTAGCTAATGCTCAAGTTAGTGAAGCTCGACCAGATTTGGTGGTGATACTCAATAGTGGCACTTTGTGTTAGCACTTGGTGGTGATCCTTGGTGGTATACTTTTGGTGGTTATGGTTGCGGTTTGAGTTACATTATCACAATGGAGTTCTTTGGGCATTCTAGAGGAGATAGCACTACAATACACAATGGGTGTACACAAAGTAGCACTCAATATCAATCTATATCTCATGTCCCAATGAAGGAAGAGATTGACTTTGATTTGGATTTTGAGTCAGTTCAATTGAGAGT
This sequence comes from Lunularia cruciata, assembly GCA_948567375.1. Lineage (NCBI taxonomy): Eukaryota > Viridiplantae > Streptophyta > Marchantiopsida > Lunulariales > Lunulariaceae > Lunularia > Lunularia cruciata. The sequence continues at coordinate 17,957,785 of OX419756.1, forward strand.
GCACTTGGTGTATCAACATCATTGTTGTGAGACATGGACAAGATTATGGGGCCTCTAAAGGCCCCAAGGGCTACTCTAATATAGTGGGTGCCATTGAGTTTGATGACTTCATGTTTGATAGTTGGTGTGATCTACAACAAGTGTGGAACCCAACTTTGTTCACACTCTTCATGGCATGGAAGGGGTTGTTTCATCCCTTGGAGGGTTTGTTGATGGATGACTATCATGAGCTCAAGAAAGCTCACTTGAAGGAGAACAAGCTATGGAGATAATACTAGTCTTCAAACTACATTTCTATCACTTTAGGCTTGGTTGCTAGGGGAAGATCAATACTACCCACAAGTTTTAGCTCTGGTAGCACTAGTGGATCTAGTGGAGGTGCACTAGTTGGAATTGGTGCTACTACAAGTGGGGCTATCACTATAGAAGGTGGTGCAATATAGGGCACCACCTCATAGTGCTTGCAGTAAAATTACCAGGGAGTGCGAATTGACAACTTGAGAAGCTTGCAAAGTTCCAATGGAAGGCTAGAGAGAGCATGCACATGACATACACTTGCATGAGATAGCTGATTGGTTTCACTCAGGGAGTTACTAAGGCTCAAGCCGTCCAATTTTGCTATTGGATCTTAGGCAAGGAGTTGTGATGTAGAGTATGTGATGCTATGTTGTTACAAGCTACTTCACCTACTTTGGCAATGATCTTAGTTTGGTTGAGCGTATTAAGCTCAATATGGTGGAAGAGAAATGATATCAAGATTTGGTAGTGAAAACTCATCCACAATTGTTACTTCTTCTAGAGTGTACCAAAGTGCACCATGCCATATTGACTTTCAAGGACAGAGTAGACAGCCCAAATGAAAAAGACCGAGACCAAGGAGAGAAAGAGGAGAATGGAAACTCACGTTGGGACACTTGAATGAGGGAAAACTAAAAATGAAAAAATTTGAGCAAAAATTTGATGAGGTAGCAAATGATTAAGAACCTCACAAACCCACAGAGTAAAGTGTGATGGATACAATCATCACTCCTTTTTATTGGAGTAGTGGTCTTTAATGAATGAGTGGAAGAAGTGGCTTTAAAATCCTTAGCACTAGATTTGGATGCTAGGTTTTAGGTAGAATTGGTAGAATTTGTCTAATCAGGTCGAATTGGTAGAATTTGTGACTCTTTAGTCCTCTTGCTATATAAGTAGGCAATTTCAAGTGCTAAGTGTAAAAGACCAAGACCGAGGAGAGAAATAGGAGAATGGAAACTCACATTGGGACACTTGAATGAGGGAAAACTAAAAATGCCTAGCATGAGCTTTGGCTTTGGTATTTATAGGTAACATACAAGGCCCTTGAGAAGCTTCTCAAGAAGCTTCATCAAGCCACTTTCTTAGAGTGCAAGCGAAGTTAACTAGGAAGCTTCTCAAGAAGCTTCCTTCTAGAAGTCGCCTACTTGATGTGCAAGCTAAGCTAGTTGGAAGCTCCTAGAAGCTTCCTTCTAGAAGCTACTTACTTGCGGTGCAAGCTAAGCTAGCCAAGAAGCTTCCCAAGAAGGTTCCTAGATACTTCTAGAATATTCTAGGCTAATTTGTCTTATGTGCTACTTCGTAAGTCCGACTAACTTTGTCGCTAAACTCCATATTGTTACATATTCTCCTGCTACTAGTTGGTGATGTCCTTGTTGCCAATGAAGCTTCAAATGCTTGGATGGCCGTTTGTGCATTGTGGAGGTGAGAAAGAGGTTCCTATGTGGCATCATGCGGAGATACCCTTTCCAAAGGACCTTGTACTCCATATGTTGGCGACGGCCTTGTTGAATATAGCAACGTGCAAGGATATGATCAACTTTGTACTCCTCATGATAATTGATAGGGACAGGAAGAAGGGGAGGTTGGACTCAAGAGGAAAGGGAAGAGGGGTTAAGAACAAAGGGTTTCAACTTGGAAACATGAAAGACATGATGGATATGCATATGACAAGGCAAGGCAAGTCGATAAGCAACAGGAGAGACAATTTGGGTGATATCAAAGAGTCCCATCCAATTAGGCACAATTTTACAAAATTGGGTATCAAGTGGGAGAGGGAGGTTACTAGAGGATAGCATGACTTTATCACCAACTTCAAAGGTGAGATCACAACGATGGTGGTTTGCATATTGCTTTTGGCGATTTTGAGCAACAAGGAGGTGAGACTTGGCTTGTTGGAGAGAGTGTGATATAGTGGTCAGGAATGTGGAAGTATGAGGAACTTGAGATGGAGGAGGAGCAAGAAGAGAATTGGAAACAAGCGGATCTTGGCCAAAATTGAGAAAGAAAGGAGAAAATCCGGTGCTTGCCTATTTGGAATTGTTGTAGGCAAATGTTGTAGCCGCAAGACATTCATTCCAATTGGTATGGTGGACATTGACAAAGGCACACAACATATCCTCCAAGGTACAATTTGCACATTTGATTTGTCCATCAGTTTGAGGATGATAAGCCATGGACAAAGCAAGCTTGGTGCCGAGTATCTGGAAGAGTGCTTGCCAAAACTTCCCAGTAAATTGAGGATCACAATCGAAGATGAGTACACATGGTATCCTATGATGCTTGAAGACATTGTCAAAGTAGATTTGCGCTAAGGTTGGAGCATCCACAATATCACAATGGATTTGCTTACTAAGCTTATCCACAAACACCACAATTGCGGTGTGTTCTTGTTTTGTCTTTGGCAAAGATGTGATGAGATCCAAGCTCACATGCTCCCAGAGAGCGGATGAAATGATGAGTGGTTGAAGGAGTCCACTCGGCTTCTGGTTGTTGGCGTTGTTGCATGGGCAACTCTCACACGATTGGACAAATTCTCAAACATCTTGTGTCATGTTGGGCCACCACCATTGACGTTGGAGGGTACCTAAGATCTTGTCCACACCCATGTGACCAGCGATGGGTAAATCATGGGCTTCTTGAAGGGGAACAAGTCAAAGATCACCTTTAGCTGGAACATAGATCCGGTCCTCATGGAATAAAAGACTCTCCTTGATGGAGAAGGTGTTGTACTCCTTATCGCATGCCGTAAAGTGACCATGTACCATTTGGAAGAAGGGATCTTGGTGTAGAGCTGACTGAAACTCGTTTTGGACCTTGGAGTCAATTGACATCGTTGAAATTGCCACTATGATGAGAGGAAGAGATTTCAAATCAAGTCGTTGTGATAAAGCATTGGGGATGACATGGAACCGACCTAGTTTGTACTCAAGTTTGATGTCATACAGTTGGAGTTGTTCCTCCCATCGATGATGTTGACTCTTCATGTGTTCCAAGTGTAAGGTCTACAACAATGGTTTGTGATCAGTTCACATGATCAATTGTTTCCCCAAGAGGTAATGCCTCCATACCTTGGTAGCGTATACCATTGCAAGTTGTTCTTGATCTCAAGCAGAGTAGTTTGGTTCAACCATATTGAGTCGGCAAGACACAAAGGCAATGAGATGGAGTCCATCTGGGAATTCTTGTTGTAGCACGGCTCCAATTGCAAAGTTAGAAGCATCAAAATCAACCACACAGGGTAGTTGAGGATCATATGGTTGAAGAACGGGTCTTGAAGACACCATATGCTTTAACTTCTGGAATGCTTCTTCATGCTTGGTGGTCCACTAGAAACTCAAGTTCTTTCCCAAGAGGGCAGTCAATGGTGCAGCCACATGAGCATAATAATGGATGAATCAATAAATTGGTAAAAATTGGCCACTTTATTAAATGCTTGTACTTCTATAGCATCTTGTGAGGTAGACCAATCAGTAATGGCCTTGATTTTCTCTTCTTCCATCTTGATCCCCTCTGATGAGATCTTATGACCCAAGAAGGTAACCTTCTTTTGCCAAAAGCCACACTTCAACTTCTTGTAGTAAAATTTCCATTGTCGTAGTCATCCTAGGACTTCTTGCACATGATTCACATGTTCTGCCTCTATCTTGCTATAAATTAAGATATCATCCAAAAAAACCACCACGGAATGATCCAATAGTCAATCCAACACCCAATACATTTGATCCATGAAGAATGTTGGAGCATTAGTGAGTCCAAAAGATAGAATTTTCCACTCAAAATGCCTATACCTTGTACAAAAGGCATTCTTTTGCACATCCTCTCTATCAATAGGAATTTGCCAATAGCCACTACAAAGATCCAACTTGGAAAAGTAGCGTGCTTCAATTAGTTGATCAAGCAAGTCATTGATTTGAGGCAAGGGATATGCATTCTTCACGGTTTGCTTATTGAGCCCATGGTAATCAATACAAAAGAAAGTCCTCCATCCTTCTTTGGAGCAAATAGTATTGGTGCTTCCCAAGGAGAGGTACTATGTTGTATGAAGTTCTTCTCCAACAACTTTGTAAGTGTTGTTTGCAACTCCTCCAACTCCTTTGGTGAGAGCCAATAGATTGGTCTACTCACTAGAGTACTCCCTGGCAATAACTTGATCTTGAAGGGCATACCTTGATTAGAGGGTAATCCCTTTGGCAGATCATCCGGAAACACGTCTACAAACTCTTGAACTATCTGATCAACCATTGCTTGATGAGGCTCTTGGCCCTCCTCCGATTGTTCTTGTGCAATTGGCTTGATCCACACCGCAAATACAGACTTATCTTCCTCCAAAGCTTGCTTTATGGCTACTTTACTAACCAACTTCCCTTACAGGGACTCATCTCTCTTCCAAGCTTGCTCCATGGTTGCCTTCTTGGCAAACTTCTCATCTTGGGACTGACTATTCTTAGGTGTCTTACTTAGAGGTGCTATACAACCTAATCGGAAATTCCTACCTTGGTGTTGTACTTGAATTTGGCATTGGTTCTAATCGAATTGAACCTTATGACGTTCAAGCCAAAGTAGACCTAGAATGATAACATAGTGTAGAGGTGCCATTACAAACCTCATACACTCCAAATACTCCTTCCCAATCTTGAAGGTAATAGAATGCAAGGTGCGGAATGCAGAACCCTTTCTACCATCCGCCATCATCAAACAACTTCCAATCATTGGCTTGATAAGAATACCCAATTCCTATGCTACTTGCATAGACATGCAATTCTTTGAACGCCCAGAATCAACCAAAATCCTACAACCCTAATAAGATATCATACCTTGCAAGTGAAGCAAAATTTAATAGGTCAAGCCTTCAATCCCATTGGAACTAATCAAGCTTCCAGTAAGCGGCTCGAAATCTCCTACTAGGATTCTTTGTTTCCTTGATCATTCAGTTCCACAAACTCCATCTGGGCAACTTGTCGAGGCCGCCCATTCCTAAGTGGACATTCAGCAATGCAATGTCCAACTTGGTAACAATAAAAACAACCTCTATTTTGTCACAATCTTTGTCTATTTGCTGCACCAAGTGGCCTCTATTGGATGGAATCAATCTCCATTGGTGCTAGTTTTTCCACTTGTGTGTATTGTACTAGTAAGCTTGGTGTAAGTCGAGGTCAAGACCAAATTGTTGCAACCAAGGAATCAAAGTGCTTAGCCAATTGCATGGCTTCTTCTATGTTTTGTGGTTCTCGCATGGTCACCTCCAATTTGGTTTGTGACTTCAATCCCCGCACAAATCAATCCAAAACTTCTTGTTCTTGTATATCTAGAATTTGCATGATGATGTTCTGAAATTGTGTGATGTAGTCTCTTATTGAGCTAATCTGCTTCAACTCTGCCAATTTATCTCGTGCGGCTTAGGTGGCATTTATAGTTTGAATTCAACCAAGTGTTGCATCTTTGAATTCTGTCCATGTCAAGATTGGTGCAACAATCTGTTGTTCAGCTTGCTCTACTCGGAATCACCACCAAAGTTTTGCCACACCATCCAATTGGCTAGAAGCCAAGAGAATCTATTTCTGTTCTTCTTGAATATTGGTGGCTTCAAAGTAACATTTGTAATCAAACACAAAATTATCCATTGTGCACACAAGATTCTTGCCTTCAAACACCTTAGGTTTTGGAAATCAAATATGATCTTTTCCATCTCAGACTGGCGCTCTCTCTATATGTTCTAGTTGTTGTTGGTCTCATTCATCCAACAATCAAGTAAGGTGCTTGATTTGTTGGTGCATTGCAAGGATAACGTTCGGTATTGTCGCCATAGCTAATATTCTATCCTACTACTCCCAATTTATCTAATTGATTAATACATAAATACAACATGTCTACCTTTCTCCATAAGTGACAACCGGAAGTATCAACGGTTCTTCAAACATGGTGATCATATGTAGAAAATCTTGCCCAAAGCATGAGGTGATGAATTGTGTGAAGTGGTGCTTGGGTAATATCTGGACATGAAAATCCCAATGGTTTGGCGAAGGTCAATTTGGTGGTCCGTAAATTCCATCCATCCCATTCTTGCTCTGATACCAATGTAAAAGACCGAGACCGAGGAGAGAAATAGGAGAATGGAAACTCAAATTGGGACACTTGAATGAGGGAAAACTCCCAATGCCTAGCATGAGCTTTGGCTTTGGTATTTATAGGTATCATACAAGGCCCTTGAGAAGCTTCTCAAGAAGTTTCCTCAAGCCTCTTTCTTAGAGTGCAAGCCAAGTTAACTAGGAAGCTTCTCAAGAAGCTTCCTTGTAGAAGTCGCATACTTGAAGTGCAAGCGAAGCTAGTTGGAAGCTTCTAGAAGCTATTTACTTGAGGTGCAAGCTAAGCTAGCCGAGAAGCTTCCCAAGAAGGTTCCTAGATACTTTTGGAATACTCAAGGCTAATTTGTCTTATGTGCTACTTCGGAAGTTTGACTAACTTCGTCGCTAAACTCCATGTTGTTACACCAAATCCTATGGAGTGAGTGGAGGGCCTAGTGTAGCTAGATCCTTACCTTCATTTTTAGGTTAGCAGTAGCAGCCAATGAGTGGTGAGAGTGTCCTTAGATTTGGACAACTTGTTTAGGATACCTACTATTGCTACTAACACCATAGTAGCTACCAAAGCAGCGGTTGTTGAACAAGTAGATGGAGGAAAGGAGTATCAATGTAATACCAAGAGCTAGCTATATGATCTAGATGTGAAATTTGGTTTAGTAATATCTAGAATGATTTTATACATGATGGTCAAAATAGATCATATAGAAATATCACCAAAAAGTACTTCTACTAACAAGGCACAAATCAAAGTAGATTTGAAAACTTTAGAACCAATAGCTAGACATATGATTTAAAGGTGAGAATTGGTTTGGTAACATCTGGAAGGATGTTACACATGATGGACTAAATATATCAGAAAGAGGTATACCCAAAAGAGGACTTCTACTAATAGAGTAGGAACCTAAATATGCTTGAAATCTTTGAAGACAATTTTGGAGGCCTAAACGGATCAATTAGGCCTTGAAAATGTGTCAATTTCCCCCAATCAACAAAAGGCTGGCCTTCCCTCCTCCTTGGTTTGTCTCATCAAGAGCTTTCCAATGGTACCTTACTCACGTGATTATGAGATTCCTACAAGAAGATTCCTTAAAAGATTCCCTCTAGTCAGAGCTTGTTTGACCAACCAGATAGGACCTAGACCGACATGTCACCCATCCAAGTAAGTAATCCAAGGGTGGAGATTGCTGACATGTCACCTATCTGTGTGCCTAATCCTATGGTTGTGCTTCCTTGGAGGAGATCCTCTTTGTCTATATAATAAAGAGAAGGTGCTCCTTTTGGGCATCAAATGTTTGAGTGTGAAATCTATGTTTTCTCTCTTCTCTTGTCCTTGGAGTATTATAATCAAGCTCCTAAGTGGTGCTTATAGTGGAGAGTGTCCCAGTGGTCCCAACAACAACTCGGGATCATCCACCTAAAAAGGAAGGAACACATGTCCCACAAAGAGAGGAAACTTGATAGAGACTAAGTTTGGGAGAACACACTAAATTTGTGCTGAATTATCCACCATTATCAATGTGGGTCATTTAGGTGTTGGAACCAATTTTGAATGCTATGGAAGGGTTCCTTCTTGCTTACCAAGAGATAGACTTCATGGTGATAGACTATAGGAGGTTGATAGAGTATCTATATTATCATATTCAAACCAACATTGGAGAAGTTGGGGATGGAGTAGAATTTGACCAAAACAAAGGCTAGTATCACATGGTTGGAGGCTCAACTCACTATGGTTTAAAGTCATTGCCAATATCAAGAGCAATGTTTGAGCCAAGGAGATAATTGGGAGCTTGTACAACTTTGAGAGTGGCTTGCAATAGCAAAGGAGAAGAGTCATCAACACGACAAGGTTTGGAAAAGCCAAGATGGGGACAACACCAAAAAAGGAGGATGATCTAAGGTCCAAGAGTTGGATTTGGCACTTGTAGCTAAGGAAGCAAAGCCACAAAGTAAGAAGGAAGAGTATTATTCCTTTTCAAAAAAGATTTGGAAGAGAGATATTGATACCCTGTAAAAGACCAAAACCCAGGAGAGAAATAGGAGAATGGAAACTCACATTGGGACACTTGAATGAGGGAAAACTCCGAATGCCTAGCATGACCTTTGGCTTTGGTATTTATAGGTAGCATACAAGGCCCTTGAGAAGCTTCTCAAGAAGCTTCCTCAAGCCGCTTTCTTAGAGTGCAAGCCAAGTTAACTAGGAAGCTTCTCAAGAAGCTTCCTTCTAGAAGCCGTCTACTTGGCATGCAAGCCAAGCTAGTTGGAAGCTTCTAGAAGCTACTTACTTAAGGTGCAAGCTAAGCTAACCGAGAAGCTTCCCAAGAAGGTTCTTAGATACTTTTGGAATATTCTAGGCTAATTTGTCTTATGTGCTACTTTGTGAGCCTGACTGACTTCGTTGCTAAACTCCATATTGTTACATATTCCCCCTCCGCTAGTTGGTGATGTCTTCGTTGCCAATGAAGCATTGAATTCTTGGATAGCCGTCTGTGCATTGTGGAGGTGAGAAAGAGGTTCCCAGGTGGCATCATGAAGGGGATACCCTTTCCAAAGGACCTTGTACTCTGTATGTTGGCGACGGCCTCGTTGAATGTGGCGATGCGCAAGGATACGATCAACTTCGTACTCCTCATGATCATTGATAGGGATAGGAAGAGGAGGAGGTTGGACTCAAGAGGAAAAGGAAGAGGGGTTAGGAACAAAGGGTTTCAACTTGGAAACATGAAAGAGAGGATGGATACGCATGTGACAAGGCAAGACGATAAGCAACAAGAGAGACAATTTAGGTGATATCAAAGGGTCCTATCCAATTAGGGGCAAGTTTACGAACTTGGGTATCAAGTGGGAGAGGGAGGTTACTAGAGGATAGCATGACTTTATCACCAACTTCAAAGGTGAGATCTCGACGATGGTGGTCCGCATATTGTTTTTGGTGATTTTGAGCAACAAGGAGGTGAGACTTGGCTTGTTGGAGAGATAGGGATATAGTGGTGAAGAATGTGGAAGTATGAGGAACTTGAGATGGAGGGGGAGCAAGAAGAGAATCTGGAACAAGCGGATCTTGGCCAAAATTGAGAAAGAAAGGAGAGAATCCGGTGCTTGCTTGTTTGGAATTGTTGTGGGCAAATTCAGTGTCACGCCATTTGTAGTTCTGCATCTAGATGCTCGGACACTGGAGTTCCAGTGATGGTAGTTAGAGTTATTCTAGCTGTTTCTCAGGGACTACTTTCCGACGGTTAGATTTCGTGTTCGGGGTACTGACTTCACGGTGGGGCCCACCGTCACTTTGCACCATTTGCACCGTCAAGTGTGCCGTCAGCGGGACCGTTAGGGTTTCAGGGCTAGCTCGAGTCCAGGGGGTATAGTTTCAAAGTGAGCTCCAGAGAGCTCACTTCTCTGATGTTGAGCCTTCGAGTTCCTGGCTATGGTGGACAGAGGCCGGCGAGCGTCACCTGGATTCTCTATGCTTGAGTGGGTGTGGCTTGACTGTAATCAGTGCCCAGTTGTTGGCAATTTATAGAGTGACAGATCAAGTACTGATCTGAGTTAAGTTGAGTTGAGAATGTTAAGCAATCTGATTACATCAGAGAAGTGAAGTCAGGGGGAAATCGGGTGCAGGAACGTTGAGTGTTGGTGGTATCTCCAAGCTCGGTGGATCGTGGTAGCTCGATTCAGGTTCTGTGTTTCCCTAGTGTGCAGAAGCTTGTGTAGTTGATGCAAATTTGGCAGTTAGGCGGACGGTGTGCGGAAGCGCTGGCCAAATTTCGAGCAAAGAAGGAGCAATTTTCGAGCAGTGTTGTGATTTTGAGCTCAGGAGGTGAAGGCAGGACCAATTTGCTGCGAGTTGGGCTCAGAAAGTGAAATTGAAGGTGGAGTTGGAAAGCTCTTCTCATGAAATTGTGATTTGGAAAAACCCGTTTTGTCAATTTGGCTCGAGTGGAAAGTTAGCGGGGGATTTGGCGGACATCCATCTTTAGGGTTTACGTCAAATTTTATGTCAGAATTGGAGGAGTTTCACTGTTTGGCCAGATTTGGAGAAGTTTCGCTAGTTTGGAGTAGTTTCGCAGATTTGGAGAAGTTTCGCCAATTTTGGAGGAGGTTCGAAGTGGCAACAAGAAAGGCCTCATTTGGGCGTTTAGAGGCTTCGAGGCATAGGGCTGTGGGCTATGAGAGGCTACGAAGGCCTAGAAGGGCCAGAAGGGCCAGCAAGCCAGCTTGCTGGCGTGAGGCTAGCTAGTTTAGTGTAGATCTTGGTCATTGGTTGGCAAAATCTGCCTTTCTTGCTAGATTGTGCGCAATAGGGTTTGACCCCTAGATCTCTTGTTCCTAGACTGGTGCCCTAGCCAATTGGTCCACCTTCACTTGTTGTCATAGTGACTGTGCCACTGTTATCTATACACATGTAGCTTTGGCTAGGAGAGGCAGTTTGATCCCATTCTTGGTGATCTTGGTAGCTTAGGACTTAGATACGAACTACTCTTATGTCAAATGCCAAATGGTGGCAGAGTCAGTCCCGTGTTGTGTTATGAGATGGAGGGTTTTCGTTTAGATTTCTTGTGATTGGATCCCCTCCATTCTCTGCTTCCTGTTTGTGCACCACGTTTGTGTGAGGTGCCTTGACTTTTGAGCGTTGGTGCTCTGGTGTGCTCTCGGTGGTGAGGCTGGAGTGATGACCAGTCAGACTACCTTTGTTTCTCTCCGGTGAGGCAGGAAGTGATGACCTGCAGACCGTGAGAGTGCGTGTTATGATGGCAGGTTACAGGTTGCCCTTCCCCTAGTGTAGTTATCTCGGTTAGAGTTACATTAGTGGGTGGTGTTTTAGTTGGTGTTGGCACGCGGTGGTGTTGGCACTTGGTGGGGCACTTGCGGTTGCGACTTGCTGTTGCAGTTGGTGGTTCGGGTTTGTTGGTGTGGTTACTTTGTCACGACGGAGTTCTTTGGAGATTCCAGAGGAGTTAGCCCTACAATACGCAATGGGTTTACTCGGAGTGGTGCTCGGTATCAGCCTGTATCTCAGGTCCCAGTGAGGGAGGAGATTGACTCTGAGTTGGAGTTCGACACAGGAGCTGATTCAGTTGAGAGTGCACTTGGTGTGTCCGCACCGTTGTTGTGGGACATGGACGGGATTTATGGGGCCTCCAAAGGCCCTAGGCGTTACTCTGGTACAGTGGGTACCATTGAGTTGGATGACTTCATCCAGGAGTTCGATAGTTGGTGTGATCTGCAGCAGATGCGGAACCCGACTTTGTTCACACCCTTCATGGCATGGAAGGGGTTGTTTCAGCACTTGGAGGGTCCACCGATGGACGACTACCATGAGTTCAGGAGAGCTCATTTGGAGGAGATTGAGTTATGGAGACAGTATTGGTCTCCACACTATGTCTCCATCACTTCAGGTTCGGTGGCCAGGAGTAGGTCGGCTGTACCTACGAGTTCTAGCTCGAGTAGTGTTGGTGGAGCTAGTGGAGGTGCACTAGCTGGAGATAGTGCTACTACGAGTGGAGGTACCACTGTAGGAGGTGGTGTGGTACCGGGGTTTAACCCCATGGTTGAGTTCTTCCTATGTTTGAGGCAGAACTACCAGGGAGTGCGGACTGACAAGCTGAGGAGCTTGCAGGAGTTCCAGCGGAAGGCTGGAGAGAGCCTACGCGAGGCATACACTCGCATGAGGCGGCTGATCAGTTTCACTCAGGGAGTTACTGAGGCCCAGGCAGTCCAGTTTTGGTATGGGATACTGGACAGGGAGTTGCGACGTAGAGTTCGTGATGCTACGTTGTTGCAGGCTACTTCGCCCACTTTGGCAGTAGTCTTTGGTTTGGCTGAGCGTATTGAGCTCAACATGGTGGAGGAGAGAGTGGTGACATCTGGATTTGGTAGAGAGACCTCATCCACGGTTGTGACTTCTTCTAGAGTGCAGCAGAGTGCACCACGCCCAGTTGGTTTTCGAGGACAAGGTGGACAGCCCAGATCCTATGGAGCGAGTGGAGGGCCTAGTGGAGTTAGACCCTTACCCTCATTTTCGGGGCAGCAGCAGCCAGCGAGTGGTGGTGTTGCTTGTTGGACTTGTGGTGGACTTCACCATAGGAGAGAGTGTACTCAGGGCAGCGGACCTGATACCTTTGGTGCATCACAGCCAGCACAGAGGCAGTGTGAGCACTGCCATAGATTTGGTCATACTAGTGACCGGTGTTTTGACCTACACCCGGAGTTACGGAGTGGTAGGGCTGCTATGGCAGGTAGTAGAGGAGCTCCAGTTCATGGAGGACGAGGTGGTAGAGGTGGTGGTAGAGGATCTACACCTAGTAGGGGTGTAGTACCTGCCCTTACTTCTGACACAGCTATGGCTACTCGGATTGAGCAGTTGGAGCAGAGATTGGCTAGTATGGCTATTGCTCATAGGAGATCAGATTCGGGTGCTGAGGCTTCCACCTCATATGCTGGTGATAGAGATGCTTTGGACTTCATGTGCGGAGCAGCACAGGTGGATGCATCTGCAGCAGTGACTAGGAGTGCAGTACGTGCTCCAGAGCCTAGAGGAGCATCAGTGGAGTTGGACCCACAGAGAGGAGAGATTGGGAGACAGGTCAGACTTCCCCAATCTTTCACGTTATCTGAGGCATTGCAGACGACATCCATGGTTCCTAGACGTCCCAGTGCAGGTGTGGTAGGTGGTGATGGAGTACTTGATGGAGTACCTGCTAGTCTGCCACCTGCTACTACACAGACTGAGTCTAGCATGATGTTGGGGGCGGCTCAGCTGATTATGCGGCATCCTTTATTTTCAGCCAGTGACATGTTTACATTGGGAGTGGACCCAGCCCCAGTGTTCCGGTTGGCTGCCACGTTGTGTGAGAGTAGGGATGGTGCAGTTCCTACTACTAGAGCAGAGGTGGTTGGTAGTGGAGCTGACTTGGTTGAGGAGCATGGGATCCGTTCAGCGACCAGTGGTTTATGGCAGGCAGCAGCGGCTAGACTGGAGGAGTTGCCAGCTAGACCGGCCTTTGAGAGAGCGCGGTTTACACCTGGTGTTGTCCTATTGGATAACCAGAGGGGGATCTTTCGTTTGGTAGGACCTTCAGGGAAGGTCTATACACCACAGAGAGTCTTGTTAGACTCTGGTGCGCAACCCCTTATGTTGGGGAAGGCTGCAGTTGTTGGTCTGGAGTTACGGAAGACCGATATGGAGAGGTGTCCATTTCAGATCCAGACATCTCTTGGTGGTGGTTCGACACAGTACATCACACGTGGAGAGCTTGTTGTCCAAGTTCAGCCTGGTCATCCGACTGATAGCTCGGTGGTGAGAGCTCAGGCTATTGCGACGATAGCTGAGTCCTATGATGTGCTAGTTGGGGGAGCAGTGTTATACCCTATGGGTTTCAGTATTGACTATTGGGAGGAGACAGCCTCTTATAGACCTGGTTGGCAGTCTGGTGAGGGACGAGTATGTCGCCTACCAGTACGTTTCAGTAGTGGCAGTCTTGGCTCACTACAGTCCGGGACCATGGCAGCATCAGTTTTGGCTTTCAGCGGTGCAGTTACTTGGCCTGGTGACTTGTTAGAGGGGAACGCCCATGCAGAGGATACTCCAATACCAGAGGAGATCACTCGGCTATGGAGTACGAGTGGGATTGTTCCATCCACCTTGGATGTTCCATTGTGGAGTTCAGAGGAGGCATTGCAACAGCATGCAGATCAGTTGGTGCAGCAGGCTTGGAGTGGAGCCTTCGTACCATCAGGGGATGAGCCTCCAGAGGCGATTGCTTTGACACCTCTGGATACCACACTCATTGCTTGGCAGTATCCAGTAGAGGGGATATGCCTATTGGAGTTGTTTGGTGGGATCAGCACCGGATTAGCTGCAGTATTACAGGCGGGTATCCGAGTACAGAGGTACTTGTATGTAGAGAGAGATGAGACTGCTAGGCGAGTCTCTCTACATCATGTGGCACACTTGGCCTATCGGTATCCGGAGTTATTACCGATGTCAGCAGTCAGAGGTTACCAGAAGGCCTTACCAGGAGACATTTCCTTACTGGGGGCGCATGACCTAGAGAGACATGGGCCTGTTCACTTGGTGATTTCTGGATGGCCATGTCAGGGACATACACGTGCGGGCCGCGGTTTGGGTCTTTAGGATCCTCGTTCTGGTGTGTTTTGGGAGATGTTACGGATACTACGACATCTCCAGGTTCATCAGTCTGTTTCTCCAGCTTACCTTTTGGAGAACGTTCCATTGATGGGTGATTCTCGCACTAGAGTGGTGGTGAGTACACATCAGGTCCATTCATGGATGGGACCTGCTGTATTGTTAGATGCAGCCAGAGTGGGATCACGGGCTCATCGTCTTCGTCTTTGGTGGACAAACCTTTTACCCAGAGAGGTTCTACAGCGTAGTTATGATGGGATTCAGCGACTAGACCACATTCTTGTTGATGATATCTTGGATGCTGGACGTCAGTCTCAGACAGTGGTAGTGGCTGATAGGTCACCTATGGCAGTGGTGAACCTAGTTGGACAGCCTAGAGCTGCATTTCCCACACTCATGAGTTTCCCAGGCTCTCATGCTTTTCGAGAGGGAGGACCTGGACTTGTTTGGGACTCACAGTTACAGCAGTTGGTGGAGCCCAATGCTGATGAGAGAGAGCGGGCGATGGGTTTTCGCACCGGTATTACCACTGTTCCAGCAGTGTCAGAGGCATCCAGGCGTCAGGTGTTAGGTCAGGCTATGGACCTGAACTGTTTGACCTGGATTGTGAGCCTTGGTTTGGCAGAGCAGCGTAGGATGCGCTTGATAGGCATCACCACTCGGACACTTGTGAGCCCTGTGCCTATCGAGACGATTCAGGCACATGCTGGGGGCGATGGACCGAGTGGACATGGTATTCTTGGGACACATCCAGTAGCTACTAGGGAGAGTGGTCTACTTGGAGTCCATCCAGGTGAGCGTGGGCTACTTGGATTACACCCTTGGTCCACATGGGATGCAGCCAGAGGACGTATGGAGCTTGCAGCCAGAGTGGAGGGAGTTTTTCACACAGAGGTTGGGACCTCTAGTGGTCGGGAGCATGACACCATTGCTCCCAAGGGCCCAGTATAGCAGCCAATCAGTACGTCTTCCACTCCTACTACAGTTACAGAGGATACTTGGGAGCCAGATCTTGGACCCAAGCTTACTGGAGAGGAAAGACGGAGGGTTTGGAGGTTCTTGAGGAGTCACACGAGTTGTTTTGCCTTCAGTATGAAGGATTTGGGTGCTCTGAAGGGACCTGGTATACGGATTGAGCTGACTAGCGACACACCTGTTTTCTGACGTCCTTATCGATATAGTGAGATGGAGAGGACATTGATTCAGAGCCGGAGTAGTGACCTTTTTGAGGCTGGTTTGGTGGAGATTTCACATGGAGAGTATGCATCAGCGATAGTGATGCCAGCCAAGAAGGATATGCATGGCAACTATACAGATAGGCGGATGTGTGGAGATTACCGTCCTATCAACCGACAGACCAGGGCTGATCGGTATGCCATGCCTACACCGGAGGAGATTTTTGATGCGATTGGGCATGCAAAGGTCTTCAGTACTTTGGATCTTCGAGCGGGATATCATCAGTTGCCGATCAGGGAGGAAGATAAGTCCAAGATAGCATTTTGGGCTATTGATCCTCACGGCAAGGATGTGTTATATCAGTGGAGATTCTTACCATTTGGGTTGAAGAATGCTCCTGCTGAGTTCTAGAGGGTCATGGATAGGATCCTAGCTGGACTGGATTTTGCTCGGTGCTATATTGATGACATTTTGGTGTATAGCACTACTGTGGAGGAGCATGAGAGACAGTTGTTGGAGGTGTTTGAGAGGTTGAGATCTCATGGACTCAAATTACATCCTGGGAAGTGTAGGTTCTTCCATGAGCAGGTTGAGTATTTGGGTCACACTATCTACCCCGGAGGACTTGGTGTTCAGCAGACCAAGGTGGAGGCTATTGCACGTATTCCTCGGCCTACGGATGTGAGCAGAGTGCGAGCATTCCTTGGGTTGGCAAACTTCTATCGCCGCTATGTTAGAGGATTTAGTGCCATTGCCAAGGCCTTGACGAAGCTGACCAAGCTTACATAGGAGTGGTGTTGGGGAGATGAGCAGGAGAGAGCTTTTGTAGAGCTCAAGGAGAGGTTGACATCTGCTCCTTTTTTGAGGAGACCGATCAGGGGACGACCATTTCAGGTTCACACTGATTGGAGTATGTTGGGGCTTGGAGCGGTGCTCACCCAGCATGATGATGAGGAGAAGGAGTTTGTGGTGGCCTATGCTAGTCGCTCCAACAATTCAGCGGAGGCGAAGTATAGTTCATATGAGGGAGAGTGCTTGGCAGCAGTTTGGGCAGTAGCACATTTCCAATGTTACCTATTTGGTAACCCCTTCACTCTCATCACTGATCATCAGCCGCTGAAGTGGTTGATGGAGTCCGACAAGCTTTCAGGGAAGCTTGCACGATGGGCTCTGATTTTACAGGAGTATGATTTCACGGTTGTTCACAGACCTGGAGTGGTGAACCGTGATGCAGATGGGTTGAGTAGAAACCCATGTCCCAGCCAGCAGGATCAGACCGGAGCACGTTGGCATGGTGAGACAGATGAGGAGATGGTGCCAGGTTGGCATGCATCGGCCTTTCTGTGTATATTTGCAGAGACTTTGGTGGTATCTCTCTCAGCGCATACAGGAGGAGTTATTGAGGTCACAGATCCAGAGAGTGAAGATATTGGTACAGTTCAGCGAGACATTCATGATGATGTCTTAGTGATGGACTATCTTCGCACTGGTGTTGTGGGTGGCACAGTTGGGGCCAAGGAGAGAGACCGTGTTCTTCAGCGAGCCAGACGGTTCAGATTGGAGGGTAGACACCTTTTGCGTGTATGGGAGGATGGTAGAGTGCGAGTAGTACCACTTCCATCACAGAGACCACAGTTGGTCCGTCATGCTCATGAGGAGCTAGGACATTTTGGAGTAAAGCGTACATATAGCTTACTCCAGAGTCATTATTGGTGGCGCGGTATGCAGACCGAGGTACAGTAGTTTGTTGCCAGATGTGTGGTTTGTGACCGAGTTAGAGCATCATTCAATGCTCCTACGCCACAGTTACACCCATTACCTATCATGGGATTGGGTTACCGTTGGAGTTTGGACTTCACCGGACCTTTACCGCTCACTGTGAGACATCATCGGTATGTTTTGGTGATGGTGGAGCACTTCTCCAAGTGGATTGAGTTGGTGGCACTTCCTGACAAGTCTAGTGAAGGGACAGCTTACTCGTTCCTGGATCGAGTTCTTAGTCATTTTGGTGCACCAGCTGAGGTTTTGACTGATCAGGGTACAGAGTTCTTGGGAGAGTTTCAGGTCTTGTGTGACAAGGCTTTGATTGATCATCGTACTACATCCCGAGATCACCCTGAGGCAGATGGCTTAGCAGAGAGAGTGGTTCAGACGGTGAAGAGAGGATTGCGAAAGTATGGTTTGCAGAGAGGCCACTTGGGAGATTGGGATCTCCAGTTACCTTGGTTGGCCATGGGCTATCGGTTCAGCCGGCAAGCCTCCTTAGCATCCTTCTCTCCATACTTTCTACTCTATGGACGAGATCCAGATTTACCTGCAGCCATTCGTCGAGATGCTACTGTAGTTTTGGACTTGGATGACCCTCATGTATGGATGAGCGCATGTTCTCAGCGGGCAGAGATCTTTCAGAGAGTGATGCCGATGGCCTTCGAGAACTTGGCGATTGCTCAGCATAGAGATACTTTACGCTATGCTACCATTCGAGGAGGAGGTTATAGACCCTCGATCCGTTGATTTCATCCAGGCGACTATGTATATCTACAGCAGACAGCACCAACGACACTTGATGTTTCTACAGGCCGCACTATCTTGAGAGTGCGCGAGGTTTTGCCATCTGGAGTCCTTGTGTTAGAAGGACGTGATGGTGTTGTTTGGAAGGATCATGTGCGCAATTGTGCGCCATGCCACCTTCCAAACATTGATGGTACTATGGACCCAAGCTTGGCACTTGTACGTGCAGGCTTGAGGTGTATGTTATGTGGCTCTTCTGGTGGAGCTGCTACTATGTTAGTGTGTGATAGCTGTTCGAGAGGATGGCATATGGCATGTATGACTCCTCCCCTCACGGTGGTTCCTCAGGGACAGTGGTTATGTCCTAGATGTACTTGACCTATAGCTAGTTCATTCTTTATATGGTATAGATTGCAGACAGGCGACTAACGATGGGGCTCCATAGCACCCGGCCTCCTGATCTTTGCCCATTAGAGGGTATACCATATACTTAGAGTAGATGGCTATCTGGAGTTAGAGGGACCTAACCGCCAGCTAGGGGGCAATTGTGGCACTTTAGAGTCTATGTATGACTTATGTGTGAGTTGTGCTTTTATAGTGTATGATGTTGACAGCGATGTATGTTGTGTAGCGATGTATATACGCACGACATCAGCAACAGCAAGACATTCATCTCAATTGGTATGGTGGACATTGACAAAGGCACGCAACATATCCTCCAATGTACGATTTGCACGTTCGGTTTGTCCATCAGTTTGAGGATGATAGGCCGTGGACAAAGCAAGCTTAGTGCCGAGTATCTAACAGAGTGCTTGCCAAAACTTCTCGGTAAAGCGAGGATCATGGTCGGAGATGAGTACGCGTGGCATTACATGATGCTTGAAGACATTGTCGAAGTAAATTTGCGCTAAGGTTGGAGCATCCACGGTATCACAGGTTGGTGCCAAGTGGATTTGCTTACTAAGCTTATCCACAAACACCACGATGGCGGTGTGTCCTTGTTTTGTCTTTGGCAAGGATGTGATGAGCTCCAAGCTCACATGCTCCCAACAAGCTGATGGAACGGCAAGCGGTTGAAGGAGTCCACCCGGCTTCTGGTTGCTGGCCTTGTTACGTTGGTAGCTCTCACACGATCGGACAAATTCTTAAACATCCCGTGTCATGTTGGGCCACCACCATTGATGTTGGAGGGTACCCAAGGTCTTGTCCACACCCATATGACCAGCGATGGGTAAATCATGGGCTTCTTGAAGGCGCACAAGTCGAAGATCACCTTTGGCTAGAACATAGATCCGGTCCGCATGGAATAGAAGGCCTTCCTTGAAGGAGAAGGTGTTGTACTCCTTGTCACCTATTATTAGCCAACCATGTACCATTTGGAAGAAGGGATCTTGCTGTAGAGCTAACTGAAACTTGTTATGAATCTTGGGATCAATTGACACCGTTGTAATTGTTGCCGCGATGAGAGTGAGAGACTTCAAATCAGGTCGTCGCGATAGAGCATCAAGGATGACATGGAACCAACCTGGTTTGTACTCAAGTTTGATGTCGAACAATTGGAGTTGCTCTTCCCATCGATGATGTCGACTCTTCATGTGCCCTAGGTGTAAGGTTTGCAACAATGGCTTGTGATCAATTTGCATGATCACTTGTTTCCCCAAGAGATAGTGCCTCCATACCTTGGTGGCATATACCATTGCAAGTTGTTCCCGATCTCAAGCAGAGTAATTTCTTTTAGCTGTATTTAGTCGGCAAGACACAAAGGCAATAGGATGTAGTCCATCTGGAAATTCCTGTTGCAACACAACTCCAACTGCAAAGTTAGAAGCATCAAAATCAACCACACAAGGTAGTTGAGGATCATATGGTTGAAGAATGTGTCTTGAAGAAACCATATGCTTTAACTTCAAGAATGCTTCTTCATGCTTGGTGGTCCATTGGAAGCTCGAGCTCTTTCCCAAGAGGTCAGTCAATGGTGCAGCCACGTGAGCATAATAGTGGATGAACCGTCGGTAAAAACTGGCCAATCCATTGAATGCTCGTACTTCGGTAGCATCCTTCGGGGTAGGCCAATCAGTAATGGCCTTGATCTTCTCTTCTTCCATCTTGATCCCCTCTGATAAGATCTTATGACCCAAGAAGGTAACCTCTTTCTGCCAAAAAGCACACTTTGACTTCTTGCAGTAAAATTTCCACTGTCGTAGTCGTCTTAGGACTTCTCGCACATGATTCATGTGTTCTACCTCTATCCTACTATAGATTAAGATATCATCTAAGAACACTATCATGGACTGATCCAATAGTCCCTCCAACACCCGATGCATCTGATCCATGAAGACTGTTGGAGCATTAGTGAGTCCAAAAGGTAGAACTCTCTACTCAAAATATCCACACCTTGTGCGAAAGGTAGTCTTTTGCACGTCCTCTCCTTCAATAGGAATTTGCCAATAGCCGCTACGAAGATCTAGCTTGGAAAAGTAGCATGCTCCACTTAATTGATCAAGCACGTCATCAATCCAAGGCAAGGGATATGCATTCTTCATGGTTTGCTTATTGAGCCCACGGTAATCAATACAGAAACAAAGTCCTCCATCCTTCTTTGGAACAAATAGAACCGGTGCTCCCCATAGAGAGGTACTATGTTGTATGAAATCCTTCTCCAACAACTATGTAAGTGTTGTTTGCAACTCCTCCAACTCCTTTGGTGAGAGCCAATAGATTGGTCTACTCACTGGAGTACTCCCTAGCAATAACTTGATCTTGAAGGGCATACCTCGATCAGAGGGTAATCCCTTTGGCAGATCATCCGGAAACACATCTGCAAACTCCTGAACTATCTGATCAACTGTTGCTTGATGCGGCACCTGGCCCTCCTCAGATTGTTCTTGTGCAATCGGCTTGATCCACACCATAAATACAGACTTATCTTCCTCCAAAGTTTGCTCTATGGCTGCTTCATTAACAAACTTGCCTTCTAGGGACTCATCTCTCTTCCAAGCTTGCTCCATGGTTGTCTTCTTGGCAAACTTCCCATCTTGGGACTCATCTCCCTTCAAGATTTGCTCTATGGCTACCTTCTCAACAAAATTCCCATCTTGGGACTGACTATTCTTGGGTGTCTTACTCAGAGGTGCCAGACAACCTAATCAGAAATTCCTACCTTGGTGTTGTACTTGAATTTGACGTCGGGTCCAATCGAATTGAACCTTATGACGTTCAAGCCAAGGTAGACCCAGAATGATATCATAGTGTAGAGATGCCACTACAAACCTCATACACTCCAAATACTCCTTCTAAATTTTGAAGGTAACAAGATGCGAGGTGCGGAATGTAGAACCTTTTCTACCATCCGCCATCATCAAACTACTTCCAATCACTAGCTTGATAGGAATACCCAATTCCTTTGCTACTTGCATAGATATGCAATTCTTTGAACTTCCAGAATCAACCAAAATCCTACAACCCCGATTAGATATTGTACCTTGCAAGTGAAGCAAACTTGCATAGGTCGAGCCTTCAATCCCATTGGAACTAATCAAGCTCCCAGTAGGCGGCTCAAAATCTTGTACTGGGATTCTTTGTTTCCCTGATCATTCTATTCCACAAACTCCATCTGGGCAACGTGTCAAGGTTGCCTATTCCTAAGTGGACATTCAACAATGCAATGTCCAACTTGGCGACAATAAAAGCAACCTCTATTTTGTCGTAATCTTTCTCTATCTGCTGTGCCAAGTGGTATTCGTTGGATGGCATCAATCTCCATTGGTGCTGGTTTTTCCACTTGTGTGTATTGTTCTGGTAAGCTTGGTGTAAGTCAAGGTCAAGACCAAATTGTTGCAACCAAGGAATCAAAGTGCTTAGCCAATTGCATGGCTTCTTCTACATTCTGTGGCTCTCGCATGGTCACCTCCAATCTGGTTCGTGACTTCAATCCTTGCGCAAATTGATCCAGAACTTCACCTTCTTGGATATCTGGAATTTGCATGATGATATTCTGAAATTGTGTGATATAGCTTCTCACTAAGCCAATCTGCCTCAACTCCGCCAATTTATCTCGTGTAGCTCGGGTGGCATTTATAGTCTGAAATCGACCAACTATTGCATCCTTGAATTCTGCCCATGTCAAAATTGGTGTAACAATTTGTTGTTCACTTCTTTCTACTCGGAATTGCTACCAAAGTTTTGCCATGCCATCCAACTGGCTAGAAGCCAAGAGAATTTGTTTCCGCTCGTCTTGAAGATTGGTGGCTTCAAAGTAATGTTCACAGTCAAACACAAAATTCTCCACTGTGCCTAGAAGATTCTTGCCTTCAAACACCTTGGGTTTTGGAAATCGAATGTGATCTTCTCCATCTCGAACAGGCGCTTTGTCTATCTGTTCTCGTCGTTGCTGGTCCCGTTCATCCAACAATTGAGTAAGATGCTCGATTTGTTGTTGCATTGCAAGGATAACATCCGGTATTGCCGCCATTGCTACAACTCTATTCCACTACCCTCAATTTAGCTAGTTGATTAACACATAGATACAACACGTCCACCGTTCTCCATAAGTTACAACTTGAAGTATCAAGGGTTCCTCTGACACAATGATCATATGTAGAAAATCTTGCCCAAAGCGTGAGGTGATGAATTGTGTGAAACGATGCTTTGGTAATATCTGGACATGAAAGTCCCAATGGTTTGGCAGAAGTGGATTTGGTGGTCCATAAATTCCATCCATCCCATTCCTGCTCTGATACCAATGTAAAAGACTGAAACCGAGGAGAGAAATAGGAGAATGGAAACTCACATTAGGACACTTGAATGAGGGAAAACTCCAAATGCCTAGCATGAGCTTTTGCTTTGGTATTTATAGGTAGCATACAAGGCTCTTGAGAAGCTTCTCAAAAAGCTTCCTCAAGCCACTTTCTTAGAGTGCAAGCCAAGTTAACTAGGAAGCTTCTCAAGAAGCTTCTTTCTAGAAGCCACCTACTTGGCATGCAAGCTAAGCTAGTTGGAAGCTTCTAGAAGCTATTTACTTAAGGTGCAAGCTAAGCTAACCGAGAAGCTTCCCAAGAAGCTTCCTAGATACTTCAGAAATATGCTAGGCTAATTTGTCTTATGTGCTACTTTGTGAGCCTGACTGACTTTGTTGCTAAACTCCATATTGTTACACACCCGACTAGGGAAGTATAAGGAGGAGTTGTGAAACATCAAAGCTAATGTCATGGTATTGAAGCTAGGCATGTTATTGTACTTTTCTTTTCTCTCTCTAGGAACACATAGGGTGCCTAGTTGTGGAGACTATAGATCAAAGGCTAGAGGTAAACCTGTAATGACTCGACAAAACACACATGTGACCCTTATTGCCGGAACTCCTTTCTCATGACTAATATTCTTGCTATCGGGAAAGATAGTACCGGGCAACCTGACCTGTCATCACAACATGCACTCCTGGTCTACTTGTCATCACTTCCAACATAACCAAGGAGAAATACACAGCACTCCTAGAAGGAAATAATCTGAGCGCAACGCCCGCACACCAATCCAAGCCAACTGGGCGTACAAACAGGCATACAAGTATAGAGAGGATCCAATCACAAGAAAAAGACAACAACTCTCTATAATTTTTGTTGGGAAAGTGCATCAGAGCCTTCATGCTCTATCATCACGCTCATTCCAACTTGTACTCGAAGCCTCTTCCCATTTGTACTTCAAATCTCAACAAATTCCTATTTCATGTGGGGATTTTTTATGTCTTTTTGATAGGGAAAAATCTACACATCTCATATGCAAGTAACTATTTCTACATAGCTTGGATTCAAGTGATCTAGGATTCAATGGAAAGCCTGTAAGATAAGATTTCCAATGATGTAAAATAAACTTCAATCAGATCACTAAAACTTACCTGAAAATCTCTCAAAGTTGGCTAGGATTTTTTTTGACTTCACCCTAATTTCGAAATCTTCTTTTTAGGGTTTGCTCTTGGTTCTTGGAAACTTTTCCCCAAATTTCTGATTCAGAAATACACTTGATCCTCAAAAACACTCTGGAAACCTAAAACTCTCAATCATAGTCACAAGACATGAGACTTGATATCCAATCAAGTTGAAAGGAAAATTTGCTCTATCGAGCTTATAACAGTATTTTTAGCATGATGTTTTGCATCATATCTCACTCTGCACAGATTTAGAACCATCTAAATTTTCCACAATAGCTGTTTGTGTTTTTCTGTAAACTACTGCAAATTTTTGTAGCCTAATCAAACTCCAGTCTTTAGATGTGAATCAATTCCTGAGCTGGGCTAACTTGTGAGCTCTACAGACCCAGGTATACTTGATCCAAGACCCTGATTTCTCTATTTGAAGAATTCATATGAAACTTCCACACAGAGAAGTTAAACCTATCCACCAACAACTTTGGAAATTTTCATGAGGGAATTTGAACTACAACTTGGGAAGTGACCAAAACTCCAAACCTGATTATTAGCTCTTCTCCAACACCTTACATCCCATAAGCTTCAACTTCAATCAATTGGATCTGATTTGAAGTTGACACAAAACTGAAATTTATTGCACCCAGTACTGTAAGAACATTGTCTATTCTCCAATCCCATTGACAGATAGTAAAAAAGTCTCAACAACCTCCCTCAATTGACTACTTTGTGCTCTTGGGTATGAATTCAACCCCCCTTCACTCAATTGATCATATCCCTCTCATACTCAGCTCAAATTGTGTGATTTTTGTTTGCAAATTGTAGCCGGTCATCTCTTCTTTCCAACCATCTCCTCCATTTCTTGAATGCTCTCCCCGAACTCTCCCGATGGTCAAAAAACTCCTCAACTTCTCTCTTGGGACCCAAGCTCTTGCACATTTGTCTTTTACTCTGTTTACTTTTTGACAAATGGACCCCACAACTCCACCTTGAAGCTTATGAGCGAAATTTTAGGCATTCCACAACTATAGAAGAACATAAATTGTCAATTCTCATAAGTAAGCACATAAGTAAGACCGGAAGGACGATAGGATCTGGGTTTCCCATCACCGACTCCACAAACACCACCCCGAAACGTGCTACCAACCAATCCCATAAGTCGTCACGGTGTAAAATTTGAAGCATGATGAGAAAAGGATTCGGGAGTGGCAGATCGGGAGCATGGGACATCTCATGCTCAAATGCTTCCTCCGATGCTCTAACACTCACTCTTTGCTATGACTCTCTCCCAACTTCCTTCTCTCCTTGAGACTCTCCAAACTAAAACACCCCCGTCTCTCTACTCGCCCTCATCTTTATTCATCAGAGCCTTCAAACATGATAAGATTGTAACCTACATGGCCAATCACATACATGTACATAGATGGCTCACATGGAAACA